>JBBPBX010008830.1:13735-29900 GCA_038048925.1 Garcialebias charrua
TATATATATGTATGTATGTATATATATATATATATATATAACCTTTAAAGTTTTAAAAGCTATAGATACTTGGAGATATATGAAAGTAAAAAATAAATAAATAAACATCCTGATAAGAATTATGCTGTTATGCCACCTCCTGCTGTCAACAAGTTAAAACTGCATGTCCCATTGGTTGTACAGTATTTGCGAGGCCCACACAGACCTCCACACCCACAGAACCTCAAAACAGAACAAAGATTTAGAAAATATATGCAGGAAGTCCAAATAAAGGTTTTAACCACATGTGATAATAATAATAATGAATTTAATTTACAACACACTTTTCATTAACAAAAATCTCAAAGTCCATGTGATGAGGCTGCATGACTTCAATGATAAAGATCAAATCAGGTCATAAACAATGACCTCTCCTAATTCCACACGAATAAACATTTCATTAGAAAGTTTAAAAATTGATGTAACTCCAAAAAATACAAACTTAAATCACAGATGGCCCTCTGACACCATTTAAACAGAATTTTGGGATAAATATTATCAACACAGAGTAGATCAGAAAACATAAACAAAATGCATTAAAGGTATTGTGACATGATGGTGGAAATTTGCACATTTGTCAGAACATATACAGTATACTGTATCTTATATCATTGAGCTCTGTTCGTTTTTACAAAATAAATTATAAATATATTAAAATTTTATTCTAAATTATGGTAATTTTTTCTCTGGGATACGCCCCTAAAATTCTGCGCATTTCTGCAATACGTCATCAGTGACGTGACAACGGGAAGAAGGCAGAGCCTTGCCCGTTTGTCTGTTGTTTTTTAACTGCTTGCCATACACATTCATTTCCTGAAGGATCGCCTCTTTTTTGTGTAACTTGAAAAATGCCGTCACGTTGTAGCGCATTTGGGTGTTCTAATATCAGCAGTGAACAAGTGAGCCTTCACAAATTTCCAAAAGATGAGAAACTTCGACAAGAATGGACCAGACAAGGACCGGTGGGTTCCTACTAAGGAGTCGTATGTCTGCAGCGACCATTTTACTGCCGATTGTTTTCAGGAAAGACCTGGTATAAAAGAATCTTTAGGATTACCAGTAAGATTTAGAAGACTTTTAAAACCGGATGCTATTCCTACTATTTTTAAAAGAAAATCTACAGAAGAAAGTGCCACAGGAGCTACCACGTCAAAACAACGCAGGGAAGCTACCATCGGAAGACTGTCCAGGAGATGAGTAAGTCTTTGTGTAAACATAATCGGAGGTGTGTAGTGTTTTAGATTATAAACTATATATTTTACGTGAGTTCATGTTGTTTTACTTTATACACTGTGAGTGTATAAAGCCAATTATCACGGCAGATTCTTTATGTTCGCTGCTAACAAGCTAGCCGAATCAGTAGCACACACACTTTTCTAATAATGTATTTTTAAATTATGTCTGCACGATCAAGTAACATCAGTAAGTTTTTTTATTCGGGAGGGTTTATTAATGAGAGTTTTGGATGATTTACTGTCTTAAAATGATAGATCTCAGACGCGACCGGGACTCTGTTAGCCGAGATAGCTGCTAACAAACATTAGCCGAGAGACCGGAGCAAACACGTAGCTATTTATGTATTTTTAAATTATGTCTGCGCAATCAGGTAACATCTGTAATTTCTTTTTATTCAGGGAGTGTTTATTAATGAGAGTTTTGGATGATTTACTGTCTTAAAATGATATATCTCAGACGCGACCGGGACTAAGCCGAGATAGCTAACACACTAGCCGAGATACAGGCCACGTTGCTATGTATGTATTTTTAAATTATGTCTGCGCGATCAAGTAACATCAGTAAGTTTTTTTATTCAGGGAGGGTTTATTAATGAGAGTTTTGGATGATTTACTGTCTTAAAATGATATATCTCAGACGCGACCGGGACTCTGTTAGCCGAGATAGCTGCTAACAAACATTAGCCGAGAGACCGGAGCAAACACGTAGCTATTTATGTATTTTTAAATTATGTCTGCGCGATCAGGTAACATCTGTAATTTCTTTTTATTCAGGGAGTGTTTATTAATGAGAGTTTTGGATGATTTACTGTCTTAAAATGATATATCTCAGACGCGACCGGGACTAAGCCGAGATAGCTGCTAACAAACATTAGCCGAGAGACCGGAGCAAACACGTTGCTATTTATGTATTTTTAAATTATGTCTGCGCGATCAGGTAACATCTGTAATTTCTTTTTATTCAGGGAGGGTTTATTAATGAGAGTTTTGGATGATTTACTGTCTTAAAATGATATATCTCAGACGCGACCGGGACTAAGCCGAGATAGCTGCTAACACACTAGCCGAGATACAGGCCACGTTGCTATTTATGTATTTTTAAATTATGTCTGCGCGATCAGGTAACATCTGTAATTTCTTTTTATTCGGGGAGGGTTTATTAATGAGAGTTTTGGATGATTTACTGTCTTAAAATGATATATCTCAGACGCGATCGGACATGCTCCGCCATTATTATTTAAATGCGCGTTGGAGCGTGCCTTCCCGTTGTCACGTCACTGATGACGTTTTGCGGAAATGCGCAGATTTTTAGGGGCGTGTCCCAGAGAAAAAACTAAATTAACTTGGAATGAAATTTTAATATATTTATAATTTATTTTGCAAAAACGAACAGAGCTGAATGATATAAGATATATATGTTCTGACAAATATGCAAATTTCCAACATCATGTCACAATACCTTTAAAGAAGTACTATTGTACATTAAGGATTCAAGGATCTTTTTTTTTTCAGCTCACATTTTCATGTTTATGGTAGAAAATTCAGACTCAGATCCTATCAAGATGTAATAGTCAGCTGTCCGCGCTGACCATTATCTGCTCACACTTCTGCCCCTCATGCCATTGTGTCTGTTTCCCTACTGTGTTTTGCTTATCACCCATCTGTCATTGCTCACATCTGCTCCTGTCAGTCAACAGTAGGCTATATGCCACGGCTAGGTGTGACGTACCTCCGGTAAAATATCGGCCACATCCCGCACTTTCGGTTCCTATCCACTGCCATTGTTAATAATAATAATAATAATAATAATAATAATGAAGTCAATTTATAACGCACTTTTCATTAGTGAAAATCTCAAAGTGCTACACACATTGAATGCTACACACATTCATACACCGGTAGCGGCAGACTACCATGCAAGGTGCTTTCCAGTCCTACCGGGAGCAACTCGGGGTTAAGTGTCTTGCCCAAGGACACAACGACACATGGTGTGGGGAACCGGGATTCGAACCGCCAACCTTCCGATCGGGGGACGACTGCCATTACCACTACGCCACGGCCGCCCCACAGCTACCGTTAGCTCCTAGTAGCAGACCATGACAACGACCCGAAACGGGGAGCGGCTGCGAGCTACTGGCACTACAAGTGAGTTCCGTTGTGTCCGCCCACCGGTGGGAACAGCTGTTCCGAGGGGGGGTTAGGGCGACAATTTATCGCGGCTATCCGTAGGGGGAACGTCGCCATAGATTTATATGGATTTATATGTGTATAGAGTTATTATTGGTGTGTATGTAGATGTTTTATTAATTGTATTTAGTCATTTATGTTCGTGTCATTCCCGCTAACCGGAAGTGCGTGGTCCGGCTCATGAATGCAGAAGTGCTGGAACGGAAGTCCGTGGCATATACGGTAGTCTGTTCACCACACCAGCTCAGCCTAAGCACAGCAATCAGCCTTCATTCCTTGCACCTGTTCAGCTATCTATTTAAGCTCCATGCTCACACTCCACCAGTGCTGGCACACTCGTTCAGTAGGTGGCGATATGCATCTTTCAGTTGCGTGCAATCCGCCAATTAACATTTGACACTTGACACTCCACCAGTGCTGAATTATTATACCTTCTATGGTCCCTAATACCAAGCCATTCATTGTTTCATTCCTGATGAGCACGTCTTGTCTTTTGGATTTACGACCTTACGCCTGCACCTTGGACTCTTCGTCTGCCCCTTCCTGGGATTGCCCTTTTTGGATTAATTCTGGGATCTCTGACTCCATGTGTTTGACCCCTTTGGGCCTCAACCCTGCATTGCCCCACTTTCCAAGCATTAAAGGCCTCCCTCTGCAGCTTCCTTCCCACCAGTTAGTGACATCATCCTGCCCAGCTCCAACTGGTGGCCTCACCTGCTTGTGAGAAGCTGAGTGGGGGCTCTCTCCCTCAGCCTGTGAGGACCTGGCACCACAGTTTGACCCTGATCTTCTGCAGCTGTAATATAAAACTGTTCTTGTTTTTACTCGTCTGGCTCTTTGAATCCAAACACCTTGGTCCGTGACACAAGAAGTCTAACGATGGTCAAATAAGTACAAAACAGTATAAATATGTGTTTTGTGTGTATATTTATATGTATACTGTAATAAAATTTGTTGTCACAGAGCTTTGCTGCTTTTAACTTTGGATTGTTGAAACAGATTTTAAAGAGAAAGGGAGGGGTCGGTGAAGAGCACCGGAGTCTTGTCATCCAGTGTCTTGAGTAGAAACAGACATGAAGAAACGATGAAGCCGACAAATGAAAATGAGGTGGATAATGTTCATTTATGGGCCGAGATGGTGTAGAGGCAGGGCAGCCGGCTCAGGACCGGAAGGTCCCGGGTTCGATCCCCGGTCACGGCATACCTCGTTGTGTCCCTGGGCAAGACACTTAACCCCGAGTTGCTCCCGGTAGAACTGGCTGGCGCCTTGCATGGCAGTCTACCGCTACCGGTGTATGAATGGGTGGATGGCTGGTACTGTGAAGCGCTTTGGGGGCCCTCATAGAGGGCTGGAAAGCGCTATAAGTAAGCTCCATTTACAATTTATCATGTGATTAATTGATTTATTGTTAATTGCGACAGGCCTACGCGGCACATCATCTAGTGAAAAGGTACAAGGGTTACAGAACTGGATATGAAGCATTACTTTCACACTGATTTTAATCTGAGCAGCAAAATACTGGATTGTTCTACATGTAGATTTTAACTCCTGTTGTATTAAAGCTGTTGCATATTTGTGCCTTTTATTGTCTAATAAAAAACTTTTTTACTGCTCCGGACGTTGCGCTGTGTCCAAAGAGTCCACAGCTGAGATGTAAACACACGAGAGGCGATGCAAGAGGAAGAGGAGGAGACTGAGTTATCCAAACAGAAAGTGGGTCAGAGAGGACGGAAGCAAACTGGGACCACCTCACACACCGAGGATTTGTATTTAAAGCTGGTTTTGTTTTAGAGTATGTTTACATTTCAACATTTCATCAGATCGGTGAGTTAATGGTCTACATTTACAGTTCCAATTAGAAACTAATGCCTCATTCTAAAGCCCGGTCTGGTCCGGCCCAGCCCTGCACCTCGTCGTCTGTCCAGGACACCGATGTTATCTTCTGCGTTCAGCTTCCTACAGAAGTAGGTGCTCTCTCTCTCTCGCAACCGTACAGAAGGAAGTGGAGGAAAGAAGTCGCTGGAGTTTGACTCGTCTGTGACGTGACCCACTGGGCCACAGAACCAGTCGTGTTCAGTATGTAGCACCAGCTCAGCCCTAGTGGAACCCCAGGTCTCTGGGTTCCAAACATGGAGCTGGAACTGGGCCAGACTGCCCAATGCAAACACTCAAACCTGAGGTGGAACCCAAGTTGGGCCAGTCCAACCGGGCCTTAGTATGTCCCGCCTGCCCAAACCAAAGGTTTTTCCAAAACCACACGTTTGATTTGGTCTTTTATTTTATTTTTTTCAGTAAAGATTCATAATTTTTACAGTTTTATTCATTTTTACTTGTTTTTGGTGCAAAATATTCAAGTAGGTACTGTAGGAGTTCCACTGTGGAGGAGAACCGTGGGAGGTTTTTTATTTTATTTTATTTCTTGTCCGAGGCAGCTCAGAATGACAGATTCTAGAGAGTGGGGGGACTGGGAAAAGTTTTATCCATCACCAGGGGCAGAGGTGGAGCCAGGGGGTGGCCACTGGTGGCTTTGCCCACCATCGATTACTCTTCAGCCACCCTAAACATTTGAGAAAACTATACTTTTAAGTAACATAAAAACTAAAAAAAACTGTTACCTTAAATGACCAGGGTGGTTGGTTTATTTATATATACAGTATACAGGTAGCCCTCGACTTACGACGGAGTCCTACGCGGCGTCGTAAAGCAAATTTCGACGTAAGTCGGAACATATGTACATACTAAAAAACAAAACAAAAAAAAAAACATGTATAGTACTGTACAGTTACCAAGCACTTAGCCTATCCTAACGCAGTTTTTAAAGACGAAGGAGCAAGTTGAATCGTTTCCCTCCTCCCTAGCAGGCTCCATTCACATAAAGGGAGCTAGCTGGCTAACTAGCTTGCTGTACGGTGGCCTACCTCCGTCCGTCCGTCCATCCAATATTTGTTTACGACGTAAAACCGCCATCAGCTCGGTCCATCTGCCGTATTCTGTTGTAAAACCGCCGTCAACCTCTGTCCAGAGCGTTTAATCTCCGCCTGTACTGTACTGGTTCTGCCGTGAAGCTCCATCCAGAGCGGGTCTTTCTGTGTTTTTCCGCTGTTTCTGCCGTCAAGCTACTGCTTCTGCCGTCAAAACCGGAAGAACTCGTCTTTCAAAATAAAAAATTTAAAAAAAAAATCATTATTTTTATTTTTATGGAGATGCGTGTCGTAACCCCGAAACGTTGTAACTCGAGGCCGTCATAAGTCGAGGTGGGTGAGGAAAGGCAGAAGCAGCCACCTCGAGTGGAGCCTGGGAGTCCTTAAACCAGGTACTGGTAGCTTTAGCACTGTGTGCAGGTGCCAAGTCCTGCAGGAACATTAAATCTTTTTTTTTTTCATTCAACCTTTATTTAGTCAGGTAAATCTGCATCTCCATAAAGTTGGTCAGCAGCAGGAAGCATGAAGTGCCCTAAAACTTCATGGTAGACGGCTGCGTTGACCTTGGACCTAAGAAAACATAGTGGACCAACACCAGCAGATGACATGGCACCCCAAACCATCACTGACTATGGAACCTTGACACTGGACCGCAAGCAATGTGGATTCTGTGCCTCTCCTCTCTTCCTCTAGACTCTGGGACCTTGATTTCCACAGGAAATGCAAAATGTACTTTCATTAGAGAACATCATTTTGGACCACTCAGCAGAAGTCCCAGGCGAGGCACTTCTGACGCCGTTTCTTGTTCAAGAGTGGCTTGACACAAGGAATGTGACAGCTGAACCCCATGTCTTGCATATGTCTGTGCGTGGTGGTTCTTGACGCACTGACTCCAGCTGCAGTCCACTCTTTCTGAATCTCCCCCACATTTTGGAATGGGTTTTGTTTCACAATCCTCTCCACAGTGCGGTTATTCCTATTACAGTACTTGTACACTTTTTTCTACCACATTGTTTCCTTCCTCTCTATTAATGTTTGGACACAGAGCTCTGTGAACAGCCAGCCTCTTTAGCAATGACCTTTTGTCTTTCCCTCCTTGCGCAAGGTGTCAACGGTCATCTTTTGGACAACTGTCAAGTCAGCAGTCTTCCTCATGATTGTGTAGCCTCCAGAACTAGACTGAGAGACCATTTAAAGGTATTTGCAGGTGTTTTGAGTTAATTAGCTGATTAGTGTGGCACCAGGTGTCTTCAATATTGAACCTTTTCATAATACAGTATTCTAATTTTCTGAGATACTGAATTTGCGATTTTCATTAGTTGTCAGTTATAATTAGGGATGGGGCAGATCCGATCCAGTATCGGATATCGGATCCAACCTACCGATATTTCCGATCCAGCTTCAAAGAGCACTTGTGTTCCATCATATTCTGTGACTGCCGTCTTAACATTATGTGAGTTAAAACCAATGAAGACACTCACAACAGGAAACTCACAAACTTTAACAGTATAGTCTTTATAGTATAGAAAACATTCCAAAATACACATAACTTTATAGTCTCAGTACAAATATTTCATTATACAGATTCACATACCTGAACAGTATCGGATCGGAAAAGTATCGGTATCGGTCGATACCCAGTTCTTAAGTATCGGTATCGGATCGGAAGTGAGAAATGTGGATCGGTGCATCCCTAGTTATAATCATCAACATTTAAAGAAATAAACATTTGAAATATATCAGTCTGTGTGTAATAAATTAATGTAATATACAAGTTTAACTTTTTTAATGGAATTACTGAAATCAATCAACTTTTTCAAGATATGTATTCTAATTTTATGACCAGCACCTGTATGCTAGGCTAACCTGTAAAGTTAAAACAAGTAGAGTGAAGTTAAAAAAACAATAAATAATTTTTCATATCTTATTTGTGGTAATGATTGTTGGTCTTGGGCACGTGGCGCAACTGGTAGAGCTGCTGCCTCTCAGCGAGCAGGCCCCTGGTTCAAATCCTGTTCCAGGGGCCTTTCTGGGTCGAGTTTGCATGTTCTCTCCGTGCATGCGTGGGTTTTCTCAGGGTACTCAGTTTCCTTCCACAGACCAAGAACATGTACTGTACTGGTATGTTAGACTGATTGGTAACTCTAAATAGTCCCTAGGTGTGAATGAGAAAGTGAATGGTTGTTGGCCATGTGATAGACTTGCGACCCTTCCAGGGTGTACCCCACCCTTCGCACAGTGATCGTTGGACATGGGCACCGGCGACCCCCGTGACCCAAGATGGAAGAAGCGGGTAAAAGATAATGGACAGATTGTTGGTCTTTGTTGGTTTTCATTAAAACACAACACTGTCAAACAAACAAAAAATCTGAGCTCATTTTTGTTTTTTCCGTTTCCAGACATTTTCCAGGACTGAGAGCAACAACATGGAGAAACTTTCTCGAGAGCTCTGGAACGTTCTGCAGGACTTAACCCAAGATGACTTCATCAAATTCAAGTGGTTCCTGAAGCAAGATAATATGCTGGAGGGACAAAATGGCATCCCAGCAGCTGATCTAGAAAACACAGAAAGATGTAAAACTGTTGATCTGATGGTCAGGAAATATAAGGCTTCTGGAGCGAAGCGTCTCACCATGAACGTTTTAGGAGAAATTGGCAGGTTTGACCTGGTGGAGCGTCTGAAAAAAATTCAACCTGGAACCAAAAGGTAAGTTAGAGGAAGGAAAAAGCTTTTGTAAATATACTTGATAATTTAGGCTTAAGTTGCAGATTTGGTGTAAAAAGAAAATCAAAACGGTAAAAGTTATGAAGAAAACAAACCTTTTAAATCCTTAAGTTTTATGCATCCGGGTATAAAATGGTGTAAAGCCAGAAGACAGAAAACAATTCCATTTGGGCCACCTGGTTGTCACTTTTTCAGCTTCTAACCCTCAAAATTATTAAACCAGAGACCTACTATTAAAGACAAAGCAACAATTTTCAAATGGATCATAAGTCACATTAAAAAAAAACATGAAGACAGTAATCATCTGAAGACCCCCAATTCAAGCTTCACCACTCACTCAGAAGTGAGACGCTGAACTCGACTTTTTAAGATCCTTCTAACCCAAGTCAAGTCCAAACTAGTGTGACGCCAGTCCTGATTTGTTAAATCTTTTGGTTGACAAACGGTGAACTTGTTTTCATTATGAGAACACCTTTGTATTGAAATGGTAAATTGAGAGATTGGCTGAAACAGTATGTGTACTTATATGTGAACTTGTGATCTGTTGTGCTTTAGACGTCAACATCGACTACCTGAGCTACGAGATGGAAGGCATTGGGGAAAAGATGGCCGAGCTGGAAAAACTGCGGGAGTTTGCGGTGGATGTGACTATGGATCCTGATACGGCACACCCAGACCTCGTCCTGTCCAGTGATGGCAAACAAGTATATGATACTGACGTGACCAAAGACCTTCCAAACAGTAACAAGAGATTTGATAAATGTCCCAGCGTCATGGGGAAAGAACTACTGTCAGGAAAATTTTACTTTGAGGTTCTAGTTGAAGGCAAGACTGACTGGACTGTCGGAGTGGCCAAAGAATCCGTCAGCAGGAAGGGGAAAATAATTGTGACCCCAGACAAAGGATTCTGGACGATATGGTTGAGAAACAAAGTTTATGAAGCCATCACTAAACCTTCAGTGCGTCTCTCCCTTAAATCCCGTCTACAGAAGGTGGGGGTGTTTGTGAATCATGATAAAGGTCTGGTCTCGTTTTACAATGTGGAAACTGCTGGTCTTGTCTACTCCTTCACCGGTTGCCGCTTCAGTGGGAAACTCCTGGCCTACTTTGGGCCTTATGGTAACAAACATGGCACAAACTCTGCCCCCATGGTCATTACTCCCGTGGTTCACAAGATAAACAAGGCAGAGCTGAGGAGCGTCCAGCTGTTCGCCGTGGACGTGGTTCTGGATCCTGACACAGCCCATCCTGAACTGATCCTGTCCGATGATGGGAAACGAGTACATCATGCTGATGAGAGGCAAGATCTCCCAGACAACCCAAAGAGATTCAGGGACTGCGTCAACGTTTTAGGGAAACAGAGTTTCTCCTCTGGAAGGTTTTACTTTGAGGTCCAGGTTAAAGGAAAGACCGACTGGACTTTAGGAGTCAGCACAGAGTCCATTGACAGGAAGGGAGAGCTCACGCTACAACCTGAAAGTGGTTTTTGGACTATTTATTTAAGGAACGGGGATGAATATGAGGCTTTTGATAAACCCATAGTGCGTTTACCTTTAAGGTGTCATCCTCAGAAGGTGGGAGTGTTTGTGGACTATAAGGAGGGTCTGGTTTCCTTTTACGATGTTGAAACTGCAGATCTCCTCTACTCCTTCACTCGATGCTACTTCGCTGAGAACCTCCTGCCGTTCTTCAGTCCCTGTACGAATGTTGGTGGCATGAACTCTACTCCGCTCATTATTTCTCCGGTCAATCTCTCAGATTAGTTTTAGTTTATTGTTTATTTGTCATTTGCAGGTCAACAATTCACTGAAACGCTCAAGATGACATGAACTGTCTCAACTCACAAAAAACAACAACCATGCAACAAAAGTACAAAACACAACATACACCACACAGGTTGTGCAACATGCGACTTTACAGGCAGTGAAGAACATTTAGAATAATTGTATTATGATGGCAAGGCAGCGACACACATGACACAGCCACATCATGCAGCAGCAACAAACACATTAGGTGTTACAGGTGTTTCAGTTCAGTCGAGCCCGTAGACAGAGAAGTCGTCCAGAGCCACAGCTCAGTCGGGGACGGCTCCAGCCATGTTTCCGTAAAGACAAAGACTCAACAGCTGCTCATGCCCTGCTTGCAATAAATCAGCATGCGCAGGTCATCCTGTCTATTCCTCAGAGACTGAACACCCGAAAGCAGGACCAAGGGGAGAGGGGGTTTGCTGCTTCTCTGGTGGATCCAGTATAAAACACGCGCTCGCTTCCCTCTCTGTGTTTTCCACTTACGGCGCCCAGGTAAACAAAAGACCCAGGGGACAATGTCCGCCACCGAGTCCCCAAATGTCACCCCAAAGTCCCCACTCACGGACGATGGCAACTCCAAAAGAGCGTTGCGGTCATACACGTAGCGTGCAGTCCAAACAAAAATATCAATGAACAAAACAGTGCGAGTTGAAGCGGAGCTCTCATCAGTGCTGCCATGCTGCGATGCACGTGGATGAACCAAAACTCAGATTAGTGTTAATAGTTTAGTAATGGTTTTCCCGGTAAATGAAAAGCTTGCCTCTCTACGACTTTGGGCTGCAGGAGGGAAGGTTCTGACTGTTGTTTGTGCTTTTTCTCCAAACAACAGTTTAGATTACCCAGAATTCCTGAAGACTCTGGATGGTGTGGAAGGGGTGCCAACTGGGGATTCCCTTGTCCTACTGGGTGACCTTGATGTCCATGTGGGCAATGAGTTATCTGGGGGGTGATTGAGATGAAAGGCCTCCCTGATCTGAACTCGAACACCGTTCTGTTTTTGGACCAGTGAGCGGAGCATGGGTTGTCCATAACAAACACCACGCTCAAGCACAGGCAGGTCCATAAGTGCACTTGGTACCAGGCTACCTAAGACTGAAGGTCGATGATTGATTTTACTATCATGTCATTAGACTGGGTCAAGGGATGGACAAAGCTGTCAGCTGACCACCACCTGGTGGTGAGTTGGATCCAGTGGTGGGGGAGACTGCAGGACAGACCTGGTAAACCCAAATACATAGTGAGGGTGAACTGGGAATGCCCGGTGGAACCCCTTGTTCATGTAATCTTCAGTTCACACCCCCCAGGAGAGTTTTCACATGTCCGCGGAGAGGTCGGGGACATGGAATCTGAATGGGCCGTGTTCAGGACCTCTATTGCAGATGCAGCTTCGTGAAGCTGTGGCCTGAAGGTCACTGGTGCCTCGTGGTGGCAACCAAAGGACCTGCAGGTGGACACAAGAGGTGAAGGAGGCCTTCAGGACTTGGCTGTCCCTGAGGACTCCTGAAGCGGCCAGAAGGACCGCAGCTTCTTCTTTGAGTTATTTGGAAGCCCTGAACACCCAGTCTCTAATATCGTCTCACTCTGGAGTGAATTTGCTTTCACTCCAGTTTCTACCTGTCTCACAAAGTGGCCCAGGCGTCAAAAAAGATTTCACGTTGTTTTGTTGATTCTCAAACGTTATTTTCTCCCAGCTGTTGCAGACTGCTACTGAAAGCAAACATCTGTCTGTGACCTTCAATGGGTTTGTGCCGTTTCCTGGCCCCGCGTCACCGGCTGGACAGTGTCCCCGCAAGCTTCACTAGATGGACAACTGACGCTATGCACGCGTCTTTAATTTTATTTGGAACAGGTTCAACTATGTTGTTGTTCTTTTAACACGCACAGTTCAAACAGACTTTTAGAAACTGAAAATACCAGAAATTTAAAATGAAGAAGAAAAATTTAAACATTGAAATCCTCAAATCAGAAATGTCTTATAAATGAGTTGGATTACTTTGCACGGATCGAGTTATTTAAAAAATGTGATTCCATATTTTGTTGTGGTCTTTTCTTGAATATTTATAAGCTGATGGATCCGTTTGTTGTTAACGTTTTGACAAAATGTCTTTTTTGAGTTGTGATTTTGAAAAAGTTATTTTGAAACAAATGTCACAAAAACTTGTTTACACCTGTTTTTATTGTTAAACTATCAAAAAAGAATTTGAAAGAAATATTTGAATCTTGCATTTTTATTTTATTCAAGTTAAATTTGATTCGTTTTATCCGAGTCTTGTTGAGACAAGTGTGTGTGTGTGTGTGTGTGTGTGTGTGTGGAGGAGGCGTAGAGGTAATTCTCTAAAATGGATGAAGTCTGAAACATTTTACAGCCTCAGATACAGGGACACCTGGGCACGTCTCCAGTCCATCACAGGGACACTTGGGCACGTCTCCAGTCCATTACAGGGACACTTGGGCACGTCTCCAGTCCATCACAGGGACACTTGGGCATGTCTCCAGTCCATCACAGGGACACTTGGACATGTCTCCAGTCCATCACAGGGACACCTGGGCACGTCTCCAGTCCATCACAGGGACACTTGGGCACGTCTCCAGTCCATCACAGGGACACTTGGGCACGTCTCCAGTCCATCACAGGGACACTTGGGCACGTCTCCAGTCCATCACAGGGACACTTGGACATGTCTCCAGTCCATCACAGGGACACCTGGACATGTCTCCAGTCCATCACAGGGACACCTGGACATGTCTCCAGTCCATCACAGGGACACCTTGGACATGTCTCCAGTCCATCACAGGGACACCTTGGACATGTCTCCAGTCCATCACAGGGACACCTTGGACATGTCTCCAGTCCATCACAGGGACACCTTGGACATGTCTCCAGTCCATCACAGGGACACCTTGGACATGTCTCCAGTCCATCACAGGGACACCTTGGACATGTCTCCAGTCCATCACAGGGACACCTTGGACATGTCTCCAGTCCATCACAGGGACACCTTGGACATGTCTCCAGTCCATCACAGGGACACCTTGGACATGTCTCCAGTCCATCACAGGGACACCTGGACATGTCTCCAGTCCATCACAGGGACACAGAGACAATTTAGGGTTACCAATCAGTCTAACATGCATGTTTTTAGTCTGTGGGAGGAAACCGGAGTACCCGGGGAAAACCCACGCAGCACAGAGAGAACATGTACCGGTAAACTCCACACAGAAAGGTCCCCAGCTGGGATTTATAACAATCAAATGTTTTAGGCCAGATGTTCAACAGCTATTCACAGAAACAGCCTGAGGAACACCATGGCCAAAACGTTTCAGAACAATATTTGTAGGTTCAATCATCCGGGCAGAAAAGAACAAAAAATGTTAAATCAGGTCATCTGGACCAGAAACGTTTCGTCTTTCATCCGAAAGACTTCTTCAGTCTGAGGCCTGCTAACCCCAAACAGTCCTTAAAGTCAAAGTCAAAAGTCAAAGTCAACTTTATTGTCAAAACTGCAATATGTACAGGACATACACAGGATTGAAATTGCATTTCTCTCAGTCCCTCGGTGCAACAGTAACCATTTAAACACTAAAACACTGAAACATTTAATAAACATAAGCATAAAATGAAATAATAAAAGTGTAATACTGTCCTGAGTTTTTGCATAGTAGTTTTTGCATAGTAGTAGTATGAAAGTATGAAAAGTTACACCAACACTAAAACACTAAACATTTAATAAACATAAGCATAAAATGAAATAACAAAAGTGTAATACTGTCCTGAGTTTTTTGCATAGTAGTATAAAAGTGTAAAAAGTATATCTATAAAATAAAATGAAAGTTCTGGCATTGACATTTGTAATAGAGTGACAAAGCAGCATATGAAGTTTATGTACACAGTATATGTATGAGGTAGTTGATATTGGTATAGAGGTAAAGTGGCATATGCAATAAGGCTAGTAAAAATAATATATATATCAGCAGTAGTGTAGATATAAAAAGTAGTGTAAATGTAAACAGTAGTAATAAATGTAAACAGTGAATGTAAACAGTAGTATGACTATAGGCAGTAATGTAATACAAACATTAGTGCAAATATAAGAAGTAGTGCAAACTGAATGAGCACATGACCGAGAGTTGAGTGAATAACCCGTTTTGATGACTTAAACTGAGTCGAGTCTTAAATCCGGTTTCACTTTGTGTCCAGCTCTGCAGTGACGGAAGCAGGACCTGAGGAGCGTGACGTTTGAGGGGGACAGGAACTGAACTTTGTACGAGCAGGAAGTGGGTCAGAGAGAGGAGGAACGAAAGAAACGCTTCGACACCCTGAGGACTGCGGTTAGTCCAATGTGAGGGTGGAAATATGCAACCGTTTGGTTCGTCCTGCAACTCTTAAAGGTTCTGCTGGATTCACACGGATGACTTCTTCTTCCAGTTCCTGTGTGTGGAGCGACCACGTGAGAGGTCTCCGTTAGATTTCCTGCCTACCGGTAATTCTGTCAGCAGTGTGAATTTTAAGAGTTTACCACTGCTTCATGGGAAAAGATGCTGAAAACAACAGAAACTACTGAAGGTTCAATTGTTCAGATGAGTCAACAGGAGCAGATTTAACTTGTTCCTGTTAAAGGATTCAATTCACTTTCAGTTTTCAGAGCGTTGCCCTGAATTGACCATAACCAGACAGCTGTTCTAAAACCAGCGTACAATATAGAGCAAGGTTTTTTATAGTAACTCTCACTGTAACTGATGAAATGTTCCCAGTCTGATGAGTTACTTTGAACAGATGCAGCTGGTTACACAACACGAACAGACCGCTGGAGGGTTAATATTTAACAGGTTCGCTGAATTTATTAGTTTTGGTTTTGAACTGTTCAGTTTCACAAAGTGAAGCTGCTCTGGGGAAACTTAGGTTCAAAGTTTTGGACTGAATCATCAGCAAAACACAACAAGAGAAAGAAAAAACTCAATTTCCCTGATCTTAACGTTCACATAAAAGTCTAGACAGAAACCCTAAACAAGAAGCTTCTCAGCTTTCTTGTCTTTTCAGTTTGCTGTTTCTCTGAATGCTTTTCTAGATTTGTCTTTGTGTGCAAACTCTAGTTTTAAACTAATGCTACTTTGGTTTTTCAAAAAACTCACATTGAAAAGGTAAAATAGGTCAACAGTAAAATGTCTACAGTTAACTTTGTTTTGAATTTTGGTTGTATCTTGATCTCAAATTAAGTTATTGTAGGAAAATGCCGTTTTGTATATATATA
>JBBPBX010008830.1:30761-44770 GCA_038048925.1 Garcialebias charrua
ATGTTTCCCATACACAGACGAAATTCGTCTCTGCATTTAACCCAACCACCTACCAGGTGGTGCAGTGAGCAGCCCGAAAGCGCCCGGGGAGCTGGAGAAATAGGTGTGCACTCATAGACACCCCTATATATGTGTGTGTGTGTACTTATGTATGCTAGGTTAACCCAATAGGCTGCAGTTAGTAGCCTGAAGCTAACAATATTAGCTTAACTGTGTTACCAGACGTTTCAGAAAGACTTTTTTAACGTGGTTGATGTTCATGATGGTGGTCTTTGTTGGTTTTCGATAAGAAAGTTAAAGAATAAAATTGTTTTTCCAGCTAAGCTCACTTTGCTTTATCTTCGTGTTTCCAAACATTTTCCAGGACTGAGAGCAACAACATGGAGAAGCTTTCTCGAGAGCTCTGGAACGTTCTGCAGGACTTAACCCAAGATGACTTCATCACATTCAAGTGGTTCCTGAAGCAAGATAATATGCTGGAGGGACAAACTGGCATCCCAGCAGCTGATCTAGAAAACACAGAAAGATGTAAAACTGTTGATCTGATGGTCGGGAAATATAAGGCTTCTGGAGCGAAGCGTCTCACCATGAACGTTTTAGGAGAAATTGGCAGGTTTGACCTGGTGGAGCGTCTGAAAAAATTCAACCTGGAACCAAAAGGTAAGTTAGAAGAAGGAAAAAGGTTTTTGTAAATATACTTGATAATCGATATTTTGATAATTTAGGCTTTAGACAAACCTCTGGTCCAGTTCCACATTATTCTACTGGTCAAAGAGACAAAGCCAGAATTTGCTACAGTCAGCGAGACTTCAGCTCCTCCTCGGGCACTACTGATGTAAAGTCCAGACCAGAGAGGATACATGGTGCCTCAAACAAGGTCTTCTTTGGGGTCTTTCCTAAAAGGAGCAATGGATCACATACTCTGAGCTCCTCACCCTGAAGAAGAACCCAGTAGAACTGACAGAAATCCAAGTCAGTTGCTTGTAGTCGGAGCCTTGTTCATCTGCTCATGATCCGTACCAGGAGGAGGTCGAAACATAAATGGACCAATATATTAAGAGTTTTTTTTATATCTTAGCTCCTATACTTCAGCAGACCAGAGCATTGCCTTCATTCTTCATTTGGCCATTCCCTCTTCAGGGGTCTCCACAGTCCTCCTTGTCCTCTGTCCTCACTCCAACTACCTCCATGTCCTCTATAACTACATCCATATATCTGCTCTTTGTCTTTTTCCTGGCAGCTGCATTTCAGACATCCTTCTACCAATATACCCATTGTCCCTCCTTTGGACATGTCCAAACCACTGTCCCTCCTCTGGACATGTCCAAACCATCTCAGTGTGTCCTCCAACTTTATCTCCCAGTTGTTCAACATGTGCTGTACCTCTGATGATCTCATTCCTGATCTTCTCCATCCTTGTCACTCCTGATAACCTAAATATCTTAATTTCTGCATTCCTTCATTTCCAGTTCTGTCTCCTGTCTTTTTGTCCTTGTTTCTGCCTCCAAGCTTTGACTTGATTATTGCAGGAAAGGCTCCGTTTTGTAGATCCATATGACATTCCTTGATGCCTCTGGTCTTGAATCTGAAGTTTGACGATCAGCAGCACACTTTCCCTCATTTTAAAAGTCAGCACCACCGCTCTAGTCTGGTATTCCCTAGACATCATCCTGATCTATGCACACTGAAAAGACATGGCATCCACAACTGGCTCTTGAAACGTGGTTTGTTCATATGAAAATAAATTGTGCTACAAAACTCTGGTGTTTCTCCTGGAGTCTCAATCTGGCATTACAGAGAAACCTGACAACCCCAAAACTGTGGTCCTCATGGGTCAGGGAAAAAAAATCACCTCAATCCACTTGGAGACTGACATGAAACTAAAAAGAAGAACTTAAAATGATTCTGAGTATAAAACAAATCTCTGAACCAATTTACCAACAGATCAAGTTCTGATTCACAGAATCACAGTGGCAGAGACTCCACTCATCGCAGGTTAAAAGTGTACAATCGCTGTTTTTGAGTCATAAAGGCACAGAATGAGCACAGAGCACCTGAAAACCATTATACCTTTCTTGAATTTATGACCTGGTCTTGATACAAATATGGCACACTCAAAATCATCTGCCTTGTGTTTGATGACCCAAACTAGGGTGCCAACCAATGGGACTTAAAGGTGCTATATGTAATTTTTGAACACGCTGGCACTTAGAAACATTTTGAACAGAGACACGTTTCTGGTCCCTCCTCACTCAGAGCCATATATGACTCAGCTCCACCTCGCTCGCGCTGCAGCCTGGAATGCTCCGCCTCCACTACGTCCCGTCTCAGCCGCTGCAAAGTTCTGTGATCATATGTTAATAAAACGTTCTAAAAAATAAAATAAAAACATGGAGCACTGGTCCCGCAACATAAAAACACCCTGAAATCAGCAGAGCTTCACGCAGCCACGTTGGACATGATTTAATTCGCTCGTGACTTCCTCATTTCTGTCAGTCGAGGTCTGGAGGAAGAAGCGATCACTTGACTTTTGGCAAAAAAACAAAAGAAAAGTCCAGAGCAGGGATGAAGAAGGGATATTTAATACATTTGTGTCACATACAAAACAGTTTTGCATCGCTTTGCAATTATTTCAACGAGAACCTGCGCGGCCGCTGCAGGGTTGACAGGCGGGGGCGTGGGTTGGGGGGGGCGTGGGTTAGGGGGTGAGAAGTGAGAAGCTCTGTTTTTATTGGCTGGTTAACCGCGGGGCGCTCTGGTTTTTATAAATGCTTTTATTACCACCGGGAGACGCCAGAGGACTATAGTTTTTTTCAGATATTACCTGTCAAACATCAATATATCAGGAGATAGTGGCAGAGTGAAGAAATATGTTTAAAAAATAAGTTACATACAGCAGCTTTAAGCTATTTTAGGGGTGCTCAAGCACCCTTACATTTTAACTCAGCACCCCTGAAAAATTAGGAAACCATCATTACGATTTAGTAAGGAAACTGTTCTCAAATCTTAGATACACCGAAATATTGATTAAATCTGAAATAAATATGGAATAAATTATGACACTCTTAAACGGGCCTTTTTTTTGCACGAGTCTCAACGCCACCTGTCAATCAACCCAGTACACTCGTCAGCAACTGACCAATCAGTTACCTCAATTTGTCTTGATATAAATGCCCCTTACTTGCAGGAGCAATGCTCCCTTACCTCCGACGACATTGTCAGGGTTTTGCATTACAAACGCTTTGCAGTCATAGGTTAATGGTTAAATTAAAGGTTAATGCTTAAAGCTAGTTGTGCTTAGTTCTGTGTTTTGTATGTAAATATACAGTATGTTGTAACTTCTGGTTAAACAAGTTTAGTCTTTGTTTGCTATGATCCTTTAAAAGTCCTATTTGTGACTGAGCTCCTTGTTTACGGCCATACCACCTTGAACACTCCTCATCTGATCTCGGAAGCTAAGCAGTCAGGCCGGTTAGTACTTGGATGGGAGACCGCCTGGGAATACCAGGCACTGTAAGCTTTTGCACTTCTCAAAACCCACACCATGGAGTACGTTGTTCAAGCCAAGAGCCACTGTCAATACTGGGAGCTAAACACCCCTAATGCCAGATCCAACCAGCCTGGTGCCAAACCAAACGCTGAGATCCACAGATTAACTTCTAGTCCAGAAGCCGTTAAATGAGGCCTGGATTGTTTATTCTGGGTCTTACATTTTCATTTAAAGGGCTGTTCTTAAATGCTGACTAAGTTTTCACGCATATGGATGTTGTTTGTGTTATTTTAGACGTCAACATCGACTACCTGAGCTACGAGATGGAAGGCATTGGGGAAAAGATGGCCGAGCTGGAAAAACTTCGGGAGTTTGCGGTGGATGTGACTCTGGATACTGATACGGCACATCCAGACCTCGTCCTGTCCAGTGATGGCAAACAAGTATATGATACTGACGTGACCAAAGACCTCCCAAACAGTAACAAGAGATTTGATAAATGTGCCAGCGTCATGGGGAAAGAACTACTGTCAGGTAAATTTTACTTTGAGGTTCTAGTTGAAGGCAAGACTGCCTGGACTGTCGGAGTGGCCAAAGAATCAGTCAGCAGGAAGGGAGAAATAATTGTGACCCCAGACAAAGGATTCTGGACGATATGGTTAAGAAACAAAGTTTATGAAGCCATCACTAAACCTTCAGTGCGTCTCTCCCTTAAATCCCGTCTACAGAAGGTGGGGGTGTTTGTGGATCATGACAAAGGTCTAGTCTCGTTTTACAACGTGGAAACTGCTGGTCTTGTCTACTCCTTCACCGGTTGCCGCTTCAGTGGGAAACTCCTGGCCTACTTTGGGCCTTGTGGTAACAAAAATGGCACAAACTCTGCCCCCATGGTCATTACTCCCGTGGTTCACAAGATAAACAAGGCAGAGCTGAGGAGCGTCCAGCTGTTCGCCGTGGACGTGGTTCTGGATCCTGACACAGCCCATCCTGAACTGATCCTGTCCGATGATGGGAAACGAGTACATCATGCTGATGAGAGGCAAGATCTCCCAGACAACCCAAAGAGATTCAGGGACTGCGTCAACGTTTTAGGGAAACAGAGTTTCTCCTCTGGAAGATTTTACTTTGAGGTCCAGGTTAAAGGAAAGACCGACTGGACTTTAGGAGTCAGCACAGAGTCCATTGACAGGAAGGGAGAGCTCACGCTACAACCTGAAAGTGGTTTTTGGACTATTTATTTAAGGAACGGGGATGAATATGAGGCTTTTGATAAACCCATAGTGCGTTTACCTTTAAGGTGTCATCCTCAGAAGGTGGGAGTGTTTGTGGACTATAAGGAGGGTCTGGTTTCCTTTTACGATGCAGACACTGCAGATCTCCTCTACTCCTTCACTCGATGCTACTTCGCTGAGAACCTCCTGCCGTTCTTCAGTCCCTGTATGAACGTTGGTGGCATGAACTCTACTCCACTCATTATTTCTCCGGTCAGTCTCTCAGATTAGATTCTTCATGGAAGCCCTCAACACCCGTCTGCAGGTTCAGCTGGAAATAACTTTTTAACTGCTGTCAAAAGAAAAAAGTGTCACTGGTGGAGAATTTTGGCATTTCCTTGTGTGAAAAATTTCTTGTCAGTGGGTCGACTGGATCACGGTCCTGTTGGACCCAGTTTGTTCAACCGATGGACCAATATTTGACTCCACCCTTTGATCTACAGAGGCGTTCTGGTCCACTCAGTGACTGACAGGAGCCCAAACCATCAGCCTCCGCCACCGTGCTGACAGCTGGAGGAGCTGTTTGCTGCAGTGCATTCTGGGTAAACGTCTCTCTTCTGGTCTGGTTCTGGTCCAGAAGTCTTGTGGTTCCTTCAGTTGAAACTTAATGAACAAAGTGTAGATGTCATGTTGATTTTAAAGGACAACACCCACCGTGACAGTAACAATTCACCATATTGGAGAATTACTGTAGTATTTTATGAATTTTATTTTCATTTTTGCATTTGGGCCAGGCGAGGGTTAAAAAAAAAAAAAAAAAAAACCCACTCCCGAATGAATCCGGAAACCTGGCCGAAGAGTCCCGAAGGGTCATGCCTTTTGTTACATTGATCTCCACCCAGAAAGCAAGGCAGAAGGTAGGAGTGAGTTTCCATGGAGGTTTATGAGAGAGAGTAGGAGAAAACTGCATATTTCCTGCATATTTCCTGGTGCATTTGTGTGTACTGTATATGGACCAGCGCTCTGATTTTATTTATTATTTATTTTATAACACCGCTGCGGACCTGTTGTTGCTCTCATCTGCCCAAAGGAGCGAGCTGCGAGCCGCGCGCGTCCCTGGCTCCTCGTTCCTTTGAAGTTCCTCGTGCCGGTGTAATTTGCTCCCTCGAGTGTATGCATTTGCTCTCCTCAGCTGCAAGGAGCAGGGTCGGGAAGCACGCGGGGAGCTCGAACGCAGAGCTCAGCTGCGCGGCTGGCTCTGACTGCCTTTGGTCACGGGGGGAGAATAAAAAGTCGATGCGGAAATGAATGAATTTGTCGCGATCAAACGAATTAAACTAGTATGTCTAAGTGGATGCTCGCTCAGAATATGAGTGAGCGACAGCAGGATTAATCAACAGGCAGCTTTAGGGAATATTTAAAAATGCTTCCTTTTTCTTTTCCTCGCTCGCCTGTAACTCCAAGGCGTCACTTTGGTGACGTGAATGCCCTTGTGAATGCCCATATATGGAGAGGAGCAGATTTTCCCAGAGCTGCATGCTAAAATCTGCTATAAATCATGAAATAACACATTTACCGTTATTTCTCCACAATATAAGTAATCGCTCCTGTATTTTTTTTAAATAAACTAATAAATATTAATGGCGATGCAATTTGAAAACATGGTGGGTGTTGGACTTTAAAGAGGCCTTGACCTTTGACCTGCTCACTCAGACCTGAAGAGTCTGAGTTTCACTTCATTTCTCTGCGTGTTACACGGTCTGACCTTCAGGGTAAATTTGCTGCCACTCCTGTTTTCAATTTGTGAATGTTTCTCTCTGCAGAAAGACGGACTCGTAACAGTTTGGAAATGACCCTTGACTCCTCGCAGCCTTATGGGTAGCAGCAGCAGCAGCTGTTCTGGGGTCATTGCTGATGTCTTTCCGTTCTCCTGTTAATACACACCTGTATGCTGCAGGGTAGCAGAAACTTCTGCTTTTCTATCATCATATCAGAAACTGTAAAGACAACAGTTTTTCTCGTATTATGTTTGAAAAACAAATGTTTATTAACTGTTCTTTGTGTGGCATTGACGATTTTTTATAAATCCGGTAAATTATTTTTATCTTGCCTTGGCGTGTTAAAACATTTTAAATAGAAATATGATGTCCTTACTTTTCATGATTGCAAATGTGCCATCTTTAAAACCATCCATCCATCCATTCTCTTCCACTTATCCGGGGTCGGGTCGCAGAGGTAGCAGCCTAAGTAAGTAGGTCCAGACTTCCCTCTCCCCAGCCACTTGGAGCAGCTCCTCCAAGGGAATCCCAAGGTGTTCTCAGGCCAACCAAGAAACATAGTCCCTCCAACGTGTCCTGGGTCTTCCTCTGGGTCTCCTCCCGGTGGGACATGCCTGGAAAACCGCACCCGGGAGGCGTCCAGGAGGCATCCTATCCAGATGCCCAAGCCACCTCAACTGGCTCCTCTCGACGTGGAGAAGCAGCAGCTCTACACCCCTCCACTGCCGGCAATGCGGCCCAAGCTCTGACACCGGACCCAACAGCCTGTATCAAAGGGCCTGGTACCCCATAATCCCGGAGTACCCCCCACAGAACCCCCCGAGGGACGCGGTCGAATGCCTTCTCCAAGTCCACAAAGCACATGTAAACTGGTTGGGCAAACTCCCACGCACCCTCCAGGACCCTGCTGAGGGTGTAGAGCTGGTCCAGTGTTCCACGACCAGGACGAAAACCACACTGCTCCTCCTGAATCCGAGGTTCGACTATCCGACGGACCCTCCTCTCCAGAACCCCTGAATAGACCTTACCAGGGAGGCTTAAGAGTGTGATCCCCCTATAGTTGGAACACACCCTACGGTCCCCCTTTTTGAATAGGGGAACCACCACCCCAGTCTGCCAATCCAAGGGAACTGCCCCCGATGTCCACGCGATATTGCAGAGTCGCGTAAGCCAACACAACCCCACAACATCCAGAGCCCTAAGGAACTCCGGGCGAATCTCATCCACCCCTGGAGCCCTGCCACCGCGGAGCTTTTTAACCACCTCGGTGACCTCAGCACCAGAGATTGGAGAGCCCGACCCAAAGTCCCCAGGCTCCGCTTCCTCAGTGGAAGACGTGCCAGTAGGATTGAGGAGGTCTTCGAAGTACTCCGCCCACCGACTCACAACATCCCGAGTTGAGGTCAACAGCACGCCACCCCCACCATAAATGGTGTTGGTCGCGTACCGCTTTCCCCCCCTGAGACGCCGGATGGTGGACCAGAATCGCCTCGAAGCCGTACGGAAGTCATTCTCCATGGCCTCTCCGAACTCCTCCCACGCCCGAGTTTTTGCCTCAGCAACCACCCGAGCTGCATGCCGCTTGGACTGCCGGTACCTATCAGCTGCTTCCGGGGTCCCACAGGCCAAAAAGGCCCAATAGGACTCCTTCTTCAGCCTGACAGCATCCCTCACCGCCGGTGTCCACCACCGGGTTCGAGGGTTGCCACCACGACAGGCACCAACAACCTTGCGGCCACAGCTCCGATAAGCTGCCTCGACAATAGAGGCGCGGAACATGGCCCACTCGGACTCAATGTCCCCCGCCTCCCTCGGAACGTGTTCAAAGCTCTCCCGGAGGTGGGAGTTAAAGCTCCGTCTTACGGGAGACTCTGCCAGACGTTCCCAGCAGACCCTCACAATACGTTTGGGTCTGCCAGGTCTGACCGGCATCCTCCCCCACCATCGGAGCCAACTCACCACCAGGTAGTGGTCAGTTGACAGCTCCGCCCCTCTCTTCACCCGAGTGTCCAAGACATGCGGCCGCAGATCAGATGAGACGACAACAAAGTCGATCATCGAACTGCGACCTAGGGTGTCCTGGTGCCAAGAGCACATATGGACACCCTTATGCTTGAACATGGTGTTCGTTATGGACAATCCATGACGAGCACAGAAGTCCAATAACAGAACACCACTCGGGTTCAGATCAGGGGGCCGTTCCTCCCAACCACACCCCTCCAGGTCTCACTGTCATTGCCCACGTGAGCGTTGAAGTCCCCCAGTAGAACAAGGGAGTCCCCAGGAGGCGCACTCTCCAATACCCCCTCCAAGGACTCCAAAAAGGGTGGGTAATCTGAGCTGCCGTTTGGCGCATAGGCACAAACAACAGTCAGAGCCCGTCCCCCCACACGTAGGCGAAGGGAGGCTACCCTCTCGTTCACCGGGGTGAACCCCAACGTACAGGCACCAAGATGGGGGGCAACAAGTATGCCCACTCCTGCTCGGCGCCTCTCACCAGGGGCAACTCCAGAGTGGAAGAGTGTCCAACCCCTCTCAAGGAAACTGGTTCCAGAGCCAGAGCCATGCGTTGAGGTGAGTCCGACTATTTCTAGCCGGAACCTCTCAACCTCACACACTAGCTCAGGCTCCTTCCCCACCAGAGAGGTGACATTCCATGTCCCAATAGCCAGATCTGTAGCCGAGGATCAGACCGCCAGTGTCCCCGCCCTCGGCCACCACCCATCCCACATTGCACCCGACCCCTTTGGCCCCTCCCATAGGTGGTGAGCCCATGGGAAGGGGGACCCACATCTCTTCGGGCTGAGCCTGGCCGAGCTCCTTGGGTAAAAGCCCAGCCACCAGGTGCTCGCCAGCATGCCCTACCTCTGGGCCTGGCTCCAGAGTGGGGCCCCGGTGACCTACGTCCGGGCGAGAGAACATTTAGTCAATTTATTGTACTCGTCATAAGGTGTCAGTTTTAAAACTAAAAGCGACATTTATTTACCGACTACTGATTTATGGTAGAAATTTTTCATACTTCACAGTTTGATGAAACCGTTCCACTTTTAGACGTAGTTTTACCCCCAGACTCATGAACCTCTGCCCATCTTTACTTCTGAGATTTATACTCTCTAAAATTATTAATTTAGTTTGGGAGCCGATGTGTGTTTCCATTTTGTCTCAGGAGGATGCCGAAGATATTTT
This sequence comes from Garcialebias charrua, assembly GCA_038048925.1. Classification (NCBI taxonomy): domain Eukaryota; kingdom Metazoa; phylum Chordata; class Actinopteri; order Cyprinodontiformes; family Rivulidae; genus Garcialebias; species Garcialebias charrua. The sequence continues at coordinate 40,427 of JBBPBX010008830.1, forward strand.
TATAATTGGAACCATGATACAGTAGTAAGGTTTCTGCTTTTTGGGATTGGTGGATTCCTGTTATCAGCTATTGAAGAATACATCAGCAGCAGTTTTGGCCGTGGCAAAACTGCTGAGTTTGTGTGAAGGTCTGGTTTGTGCTTCGAGTACTCAAAATCAGCTGATTTACAAGCTAAACCTTAAGATGGAAGCGATTTGTGAGAATCTCAGGCCACCTGCGACTTCTGGGACTCGCTAGCATGTTGGGGACGACCTTGGAGGGGGCTCATAAGCAGGGACCAGTGGAATGCCCACTATTCCTATACCTCCATCAAAGGACTGAATGACTACAGGCCCATCGCCCTAACATCGGTGGTCATGAAGTCCTTTGAACGGCTGGTCCTGACCCACCTGAAGGACATCACTGGACATCTGCTAGACCCCCTGCAGTTTGCCTACCGGGCAAATAGGTCAGTGGATGATGCAGTCAACATGGGACTGCATTTCATCCTGCAACATCTAGACCACCCGGGGACTTATGCAAGAATCCTGTTTCTTGATTTTAGTTCAGCATTTAACACTATTGTCCCAGACATTCTCTCCACCAAACTCTCCCAGCTCACTGTTTCTCCTGCCATGTGTCAGTGGATCACCAGCTTCCTAACAGGTAGGACGCAGCAGGTGCAGTTGGGGAAAATCATGTCCTCCTCACAGTCCATCAGCATTGGTGCCCCTCAGGGTTGTGTGCTCTCTCCACTGCTCTTCTCTCTATACACCAATGACTGCACCTCTAATGACCCGTCTGTTAAACTCCTGAAGTTCGCAGATGACACTACAGTCATTGGACTTATCAGTGATGACAACGAGTCTGCGTACCGACAGGAGGTGGAACGACTGATGTCCTGGTGCAGCCTGAACAAACTGGAGCTGAACACACTGAAGACAGTAGAGATGAGAGTGGACTTCAGGAGACACCCCCCAGAACTGCTGCCCCTCAAAATCTTCAACAGCCCCGTGTCTACGGTAGAGTCCTTCAGGTTCCTGGGAACCACCATCTCACATGACCTGAAGTGGGAGCACAACATCACCTCCATCCTCAAAAAGGCCCAGCAGAGACTGTACTTCCTACGCCAGTTGAGGAAGCTGGACCTGCTGATCCAGTTCTACACTGCAGTCATTGAGTCCATCCTGTGTACATCCATCACAGTCTGGTTTGGAGCAGCCACAAGGCAGGACAGGAACAGGCTGCAGCGAACAGTGAGGACAGCTGAGAAAGTCATTGGGGCTTCACTGCCCTCCATTCAGGACTTGTACCACGCAAGAACCAGGAAACGGGCTGGAAAAATCATCACAGACTCCACACACCCGGGTCACAACATGTTCCAACTCCTCCCGTCTGGCAGACGCTACAGATCTCTGTCCACTAAGACTGTCAGACACAAGAACAGTTTCTTCCCCCAGGCCATCACCATCATCAACAGCTGATCATCAGACATCCATCAGCGTGACCCCCAACCCATTCACAACCCCCATGTGATGTGAATCCTTCTGTATTTTGTGTATTATTTGTAAGTTTTTTTTATGTAAAGTATCTGTATAGTTTTTAGCATTTTTAAAGAGTCACTTTCTAGAGAGACACGAACAGCCGGAAACAAATTCCTTGTGTGTGTCAACATACTTGGCCAATAAACCTGATTCTGATTCTGGCCATTTTGGATTGAAAGCACCTGCAGGACTCAAGGCTGATGAGAAACAACAGTCTGCCTGAAAAAAGTCAACAATTGTGGCATTTTTGAATCCAACATCCCTAGTTTGCCTAGAAAGCAGGCCGACCATTAAATTTCTCATGTGACATCTGTAAACGAAGGAAAAGATCTGTCTATCGCAACCTCCCTGAGAACTTCTGGGAAGGCTCATCAGGACTGTGCCGACCGACCAACATCTCATCAGGACTACGGTTTATACAAATCTCAACGTCTTGACATCTAATGTAATGTGTCATGTGCTACTAGTAGTTTTTTGATGTCTCAAATCAAGTCCTTTTAGGACAAGATGTGACCTTTCCTGTAATACCACTATTCTATCCTCATGGCCTTTTCCCACTTTTTAATCTAAAAGTTTTCTGAAAAAGGGTAAGGGGAGAATAAGGGGCCACGCTCCAGTAGCAGCAGCAACGTGCACTCCGCCCATCTTCCGGACAACAGTACGAACATAATCTCACTGTATTTCGGTACAATGATAATAAAGTTATTCTGATTCTTATCAATTAGCTCCTAAATTCCTCTACTTCCTTCCACAGCCTTTTGCTGGCTCTGGAACAACTTCTGGACATGTTGCTGCCATCAAACTTTAAAATTTGTACCTACAAATGATCCACACTCTTCGTTTCAGCAGTTGATTTGTTTGCTACGTTCCGTTGTGAATAAATTTGGGTTTACAATGTTTGCAAATCATTGCGTTGTTTTTATTTACGTTTTACAAAAACCCCTAAAAGTTGTTGGAATTGGGGTTTTAAAAATATAAAAAGGACTTCCAGCTAAATTAAACAAGATTCCTTTTATAAAATTAATACTTATTTATCTTTAGCCACATGGTTTGTTGGGTTTTACATGATTCGTTGCACCAAATTTAAAATATTCGGGCAATTTAAGAAGCAGGAGTTTGTCTGAAACAGTTTATTTAAACTGATAATACAACATAATTTAACAAAAATATAGACACCATGTCCACATTTTAAAGAAAAAAAATTCAGAAGCTTTGTAAAAAAAACTTTTTATCTTGTGAACACATGAACTTAAGCAGCGAGCTTTTAAATCCGTTTTATAGAACAAGCCTCTTTTTAATAAAATAAACAAAAGTGCACGTTGGCGCATCCCGTGAACGGATTCCACTGAAACAAGAAGAGCCTCCGGTCCAGACTCAGTAGGCTCGGCTGAAATGTTTGTTGACTTTGGCGGCAGAAAGGTAGAGGGTGAGGGTGGTGAGGAAGAACTGCTTCTGCTCCTCCAACCAGACCAGCCTCATCCTCACCTTACCCTCAGGGTCCTCATACTCCATCAGGAAGTCATCGCCGCTGTAGTCCCAGGACTGCGCCCGGGTCGTCATCGAGATGTGAACGGGCGCGCTGACGCACCAGAAGTGTTTCTGAAACTCGTCCAGCAGGGTCAGAGCCATGAAGCAGCAGTTCTACCAAACACCAAGAAACACAAACAAACCCGTCAGAGCCGAACGCAGCTGCCGTCAATCAGCCCGTCAAAATAAAACTCAGCGGAAAACAAACCACAAAACGTTTGAATAAACTACAGAGAATCATTCTGAGCGCTGAAGTGCTTCGATACAATTTACTGAATAGCCCGATGCATGCTCAATAATCCAGGTAGAAAAATCTACATAAGTTAAATCTGGTCCTCTGGGTGTCCAGAGAACCAGATTTAACTGTTTTAGATAATTTACTGAAGAAGCTGAAACTGAGCTGGAAGCTAAACGTAGCATTTAAAATTTTAAAAATATGAAAACTTTAAACTGAATAATGTTCTCAAGGGCTAGAATTGATCTGAACATTTCTGTGAAGCAAATCTTTGTAAATAAAATAAAATTAAAAGTATAAAAGTTACAAAAACCAAAAAGTCTTGGTGCAAAACTCCCGACAGAGCTACCCTGGTTCATGCTCAATAATCCAGGTAGAAGAATCTAAAAAAGCTAATGTAACTCAGGCTAACATGGCCCTTATTAATTGTAACTATTTTTATTTATTTGGCTATTAAACAGATTAACAGGAATAAATAAATAGGAGAATAAATAGGAAACAGCTCTAAAATAGTTAAAAACATGAAAGATAATAATTACAGACATTTTAAAGGTGATATTTAATGTCATTATCTTTTATTTGGTTTGAAATCTGTACGAACACAGAGTTATTTTGGTCAACAGTTAGTAATGTCCAGCAGTGAGCAAAATACTTTTACTTTTATACGTCTACCTTATAATGTTTTGCTAGTTTTTTGATACTTTGTTTAAAAAAAAAAGAAGTATTTCTCTCTTTTGTTTTTTTCTCTTTTGTTTTCTATTGTTTATTCCATCCATCCATCCATTTTCTTCCGCTTATCCGGGGTCGGGTCGCGGGGGTAGCAGCCTAAGTAGGGAGGCCCAGACTTCCCTCTCCCCAGCCACTTGGAGCAGCTCCTCTGGGGGAATCCCAAGGCGTTCCCAGGCCAGCCGAGAAACATAGTCCCTCCAGCGTATCCTGGGTCTTCCTCTGGGTCTCCTCCCGGTGGGACATGCCCGGAACACCTCACCAGGGAGGCGTCCAGGAGGCATCCTAACCAGATGCCCGAGCCACCTCAACTGGCTCCTCTCGATGTGGAG
>JBBPBX010008830.1:50529-61528 GCA_038048925.1 Garcialebias charrua
TTCGGACCTGTCCAGCTGGTTGGCGGACCGATTCACGAAAGGTCCTGTTTGGTCTCTGCTGAGCCACACGAGGGCAAGGACCCTGAGGCGGCCGAAAGCCGGGAACCGTCGGGGGGCGCCTCGGATGCCGAGGAGGTGGAAGGGGGCATTGCCCTGCTAAGCGTCAAAAGTTGCTGCCTCATCTGTCGTGCCTGGATGGTCCGTTCGAGCACATCCAAGGCAGCCAGACTAAACAACTCCCCTGGCACCACCGGAAGATCACGGAGGGATCTACGACACGGCTCGGCCAATGTTGACTGTGCCAACCAGACCTGTCGGCGAGCTTGGACCAAGAAGGACATCACGCGCCCCAATTCCCTCGTCATCAGCGTAAACGCTTGAAGCGCTGCATCACTAAAGCTCATCGCCGCTGTTGTACCACTGGTGCTCTTAAGGGACACGGAGAAGGCAAAAAAAAAAGTGTGCCAAGGAATTGCCAAAGCGTCCAGTACGCGCTCCGGCATGATAGGCTCTGCAGAGCAACTCTTCCGTGATGAGACACTGAGGTCGTGGGCACCAAACATCACTGCGCAGGGCCGCCTCTGTTGATACAATGAGCGAGGCAAAAGCAGGTTCAATCGACGGCATGCGATCCAGGCCTGCCGCAGCTGGCTCATGCATGGCCGCCAACGATCGGGCATCCGCGGAGAGGCGCGCCTTGGTCCTTGGGTCACGCCAACAGCCATGCAACTCCTTCAAGTACTCCTCTGATGGAGGGATGGAAAAGAAGGAGGGGCCTGTCCGCGCCTAAAGAAGGCACTTCCCGGGGTGGACCCCTCTGGCTGTGGGATGTAAGTAAGTAAAGTTCATTTCTAAAGTGCTTATCACAGACATAAAATCATAAAGCGGGCTTGTCCAACTGCAGTTGAGCCAGGGCCAAACGAATGACGTCCTGCGACTCACTACCTTCGCTCCTAGATGAAGAAAAAGAACCAGTCACAGAGACCGACTGTTCCTCCTCATCACCTAAAAAATGAGAGGCAGAGGCAGTCAAGGATAAGACATCTTCCTCCGTAACCAGCTCAGACATGGTAGGGAGGAGAGTCCAGTCACTGCCATTGGCTCAGCCCCCAGTTGGCGTGCCTGCAAAAGGGACTTCATTTCCACTAATTCAGCGGACAGCCGCTCCACTATTGTGGAAAGACCCCGATCAGACTTGGCTTGCTTCTTTCTAAGAAGGGCCACAGGGACTGTAGCCTCAGTCCGGCGCTTCGAGCGCCTGGGTAGAGCCTCCTGCCCAGACGGCGGGAGGTCACTGCTGAGCTCGGGGCAGAGCTGGACCAGCCGAGCCACTTTTACAGAACGAGGCATGAAACTGCAGTTCATGCAGAGGTTCTCAGACAGGGCCTCCACCAGATGGTCATGTCCAAGGCAGGTAGGACACAGGTCGTGACCGTCATCCACCTGGAGCACAGCCCCATAGTCTGTACAGCAGTGAGAGCCGTCCATATTCCCTATTGCGGCAGTGTACTCAAGTGTAGGGGAAGGAGGCCAAAATTGGGAGAGGGTGCGCGGATGCTAGCCTTCACCAATAGAGAACCAGGCTGGCGAAAAATGAATTGGGAGAGGGTGCGCGGACGCTAGCCTTCACCAATAAAAGCGAAGTGGGAGAGGGTGCGCGGACGCTATCCTTCACCAACAGAAGTGAATTGGGAGAGGGAGCGTAAACGCTAGCTTTCACCAACAGAAGCTCAGCCCAACAGAGTAATGAATCGGGCAAAAATAATGAATTGGGAGAGGGAGCGTGGACGTTAGCCTTCACCAATGGAATGAATCGGGAGAGGGTGCGCGAACGCTAGCCGTCACCAATAAAAACAAGGCCAAAACTCAAAGAGACTAGCACCGCTAGCTCAACCCAACCGAATAGTTTATGGAAGGTGCGCGAACACAAACCTTTCCAAAGTAAACAAGACCAGAACACAGCTGGCTACACAATAAACCTCAGTAGAAGTAATACTTACCCACGTGTCGGCCTCACGTGGAAATTGCCTCCTAAAGTGGACAGAGCCACACCAATGGCAGCAAAACCGCAGTCAAGGCAAAATAAAGACTACTCACGTGACCACACGGTAACCTCCACCGAGGCGGACGGAGCCGCCACGAGCGGCGGAGCCGCGAATAAGTAAAAGTTACTCACCAGTGTTGAACCACATCAGCAGTGGTTTGGGAGAGGGGCAAAGCCACCGTAGCCCCAATGAAATACCTCGATAAAGGTTAAACCGTCACGGCCCACGGAGGGTGAACACACTGCTCCGGCCAACAGGCAGTCAGGCCTCAGCGACGGCGAGAAAGAAAATCCAAAGGCCTGTAGCCTTGGATCGAACACGCACGAGAAGAAAAAAGGACTGAATTAACGGATAATGCTAGACTATGTAGCCTCTTGATTGCTTATCCGGTTACACCTGTGTGACGTCTTTGATATAATTACTCGAACAGCGCATGCGCGAAGGGAATATTCAGTGCTTTCAGCACCGCCCTCTGGCAGTCAGGAGAGATGAAATAGAACCTGAACGCCTCCAGCTGAATCAAAGACACCATCAAAACCAGAGGGGACCCATTTCCACATCATCTCACTATCCCACCCCTCCAAACAAAAAGATGTAAATAGTTCTCCTCTTCGAGATCGGTTATAAACTTAAGAAGCTCTTTGCGACACAAGCTGCACCCTCAATACCTCCACACACATTCTCACAGCTGTCCGCCACATCTGTACAAAGAAAACCTGAATAACTGGTTCTGTCGACACCAATCAGAGCTGGAGATCACAGTTAGACACTCACAGTTGTGAGGCGTTCAGTGCCTTGCCCAGGGACACTTCAGCATGTGACTGCTGGTGTAATTTAACCCCCAACTCTCCCACTGGAGGACAACTGCTCTAACCACTCGACCACAGCCGCTCACGAGAATAAAACATTCAAAGGTGATCTAGAGACAGAGGTCTAGAAATCCACTTCCTGTATTGAAACAGTTTTTTTTTTAATTCCAGCTCGACTCTGTTAGTAAAATATTTATTATTACGTTACATCGGAGGTAACGATGATCAGAGTGGTGTGATCCTGCTGGGCTCTGTAATCAGATTACCTTTGCTACAGGAGAGCTGGCTGAAGTGACCCGACATGATCTCGGTGCTGGTGTTGTGCAGGACAAAGTCCAACGTGTAGCCGTGAAGACCCAGCTCGGGGTCCGAGTCCCCAGCAGGCGGAGGGTCGGCGGGCTCGGAGTACGGGCTGCAGGAAGGGACAAAAAGAACACAAACAAGTCTTTCTTGCATTAAAAATAAACGTCAGTTTAATTTGATTGTTCAGACCAAACTCTTTTTGTTGTTGTTCATGTGTGAAACGTTTCATGTAAAAACTGAAGAGATGGTTTGGAAACCACTGATCACATACGTTACAATCCTTGTACTGTATCGATTTTTGCCAAATATTTGCCGGGCTGCTGTAATTCTAGGTACCGTATTTTCCGGACGACAAGTCACAGTTTTTTTGCATAATTTACATGCCCTGCAACTTATACACCGAAGCAACTTACCAGTATTTATTTTTTCATTCCCATATTTACAAACCAATTTTTGGCTGATATATGACGATTTTATTCATTCTGGCATTGAAAATATTGAACACTACCATTTTCAACCACTAGATGGCACTTTAGTATGGCATGCCGTTGTATCATGTAGTAGGTAAAAGTGGCTATTAATCACACAATCAGCTTTCCATAGCCATCACCTTCTTCTGCCTGGAGCAAATTTTTATATTGCAGTAAACCTGTAATCGTACAGGTTACTCTTTATTAGAACTAAATACGTTTTATTCTTCGTGTGCGTTTTAAAGTGACAGGGACCTGAACCGAGAGTAAAACTGAACACAAAGAACAAACCAGACTGGAGACCCCAGCAGACTCTTTTCCACCAGTTTATGGAAATGCAGGCTGATCATGATGAAGGCCACCTGGTTCAGACCCTAGAAACACAAAGACTTTTCAAACCGAGGCGGTCCACTGGGTCCAAACTCCTGCAAACAGATGTTCTGTTCACCCTCCAGATGCCGATGATGATGCCCGGCTTCAGCAGAACTTTGATCAGCTGGTCTTTACCGATGAAGAGACAGGGAGAGGATTTCACGTCCAGGTCTAAAATCTGAGAGCGCCAGCCGGGCCTAGAGGAAGAGGAGGATCGTGATCATCACAACACAAACAAAGGACCCAGAGCCCCACTAGTACCGATGAGATGAACGTTACAGGAGGAGGCGTCTCTTACTTCCTGGTTTTGATGCTCCTGGACACCTTCTTCCTGACGCCGTACAGCTGGATGCTGCTGATCTGATGCGGTGTGACGTGGAAACCTTGGCTCCAGGTGAGGACCAACGAGGACTTGAAGAAACGCACGCCGCTCTGCTCCAACGTGCTCTGCCGCCCCGAGAGGTCGCACAGCGTCAGCTCCCAGCTCATGTTCAGGTTCCTGAAAACATCTAAAATGACTCGTCTGAAGGCTTTGTCCCAACGAGAGCCGCACGTTTAAAAAAAACAACAAAAAACTCAGTTTGATCGGAGACAAAGTTTTATCTTGTCTGATTTTGACGAGTTCATACAAATGTCAGGAGCGTCTACGAACACCACTTTGAGTAAAACAGATAAAAATCTTTTAACTTCCGGCTCTGGACGAGGCAGCAGCTTTTTTCTTTCGCTCCTTCCCTGCCCAACCTTCCTCACCCTGCGCAGCTTCTCGTCTTGTCTGCAGCTCCTCAGGAAAGCACCTCTCGAATGCAAATTGAGATGGATCTGGTTTCATGGGCGATCAATTCTATTGACAAGATTTTTTATACAAAAAGGCAAGGCCCGGGGGAGCCAGCCTGTCCCACGCAGACTCACCCGGGAGGATACGTCATGGATTCCTGGGGCGAATGGAAGATGGTGTGTAACTCTATGCTTTCTGTGGAGGTCGTGGAGGATGTGTATATAATTGGATTTATGATAGCAGGCGCTCTGCTTTTTGGAGTTTGTGGAGCACTGTTCTATCGGAAACTGAGGAAGACTTCAACAGCGATAAATGCCTTGTCGAAGCTCACGAGTCAAAGTGAAAGTCTGATCCGCGCCGTGACCTCCATAAATCAGCTGATTTACGAGCTGAACCGGAAGGTAGACGAGATCTCTGAGGATTGCAGACCACCCGCACGGCTTGGGACTCTTGGACGCTGTACCCCTCAACATCTGGAGGAGGGGTCATAGCTTGGATCAGTGAGAAGTTCCCGAATTGGATCATATTTGGATCAGAGTCGCCCAGCAGGACTCAAGGCTACTGAAATTACACTGTATGCCTGAAGTGAAAAATATTTATGTTATCACTATCCGACTTCCCAAAACAGCCTTGGAAAGGCTGGATATCAAATTTCTCCTGAGACGCGTTACTGAGGACACCAGCTGCAACTATCGCTACCCCCCCACCCGAGAACTTTCTGTGAGCGTTATCGGAGGCCAGCTGAGAACATATTCAGGACTGTTGCTATCTGGAAATGGCTCATGGACTAAATCTCACTGCCTCAACCTCAAAATGCATATGTGATTTGTCCTAAATATGGCGGCACGGTTTAATTACTGCTGCGGCTTCGTGCACTCGTCCCTCTTAAGAAAGATGCGCGTAATCAATCATGTAGTATTGTGCCCTGGTGCAATGGCAATGGCAATAAAGATATATTCTATTCTATTCTATTTTATGGCTCAGCATGAGGGAAACAGAGCGCTGTAGCTTTTTAGCTAGCGCGTCTGTATTTCACGCAGCTAGCTTAGCGCTACATCAGTGCCGTCATTTGTAGACAGCTAAGAGTGAAATGGAGCATTGTAGCCTGTTAGCTAGCGTGTTTGTATTGTGCACCACTAGCTTAGCACCATGTCAGGGCTGGCAGTTGTCAAGGGGTGGGGGGGGGGAGACAGCTAGGTGTTGTAGTTTTTAGCTAGTGCGTCTGTATTGTGCAACGTTAGCTTAGAACTACATCAGTGCCGGCAGTTGTCGATGGGAAGGTTGGGGGGGAGTTCAGTACGCACCGGAACAACGCCCTTGTTACTGCAGATGAGGCTCAGATCCGTCCCGTCCTGAACCCCTCCACCCAAAGCGAGGCCTCACCCCAGCCCCGAACAGATCGTCCCACTTACAGTTTCTGACTTTATTCAGTTTTTTTTTTTTTAATGAGTGGAGCTTCCGTTGATCATCTTTAGTACCCGGAACGTTTTTTTTATCTGGAAATGTTTCTGAGCCAGGATCAGTAAATGTCACGTTGTCGATCAGTGAACTGACAGTTCACACCTGAAACGCTCCGGGGCGAGTTTTGTCAGCAGCTCTTAAAAAGGTCCAGAGAATCCACACGGGCTCTAACTGAACCTGGTCATTGTGACCGCCTCGTACCCGAGGACACAGTCTGTACCTGAGGATACAGTCCATCTGTCTGGGCAGGCCGGTGTATGGACTCTTCTCCTTCAGGTCTCTCCTCCACTTCTTCATCTCTTGTCCGACAATCTTTTTGAAATACATCTTCTTCCATCGGCTCACCGGATGCTCCTCCTCCTCCGCCGCTTCCTCAGTCACCTTGACGTCATCCGCCGACTGTAGCTTCCACGTCAGACACCCGAACTCCGCCATATAAATCTTCTCCCACAAGACGCTGCGGTGACAAATGGTCAGAGCATGAGGACTTCTTACTGACCCAGTTCAACTTCCTGTGGGTCAAACCAGAACTCTGAACACAAAACGTGGATCGGACCTTCGGTTTGGTGATTTTAAACAACCACGGAGAGAAGTCACGATAAGCGTCTTTACTGTCGGACGCCTCAGAAAGTACAAACCGGATTCCAAAAAAGTTGGGACACTAGACAAATTGTGAATAAAAACTGAATGCAATGATGTGGAGGTGCCAACATCTAATATTTTATTCAGAATAGAACACAAATCACAGATCAAAAGTTTAAACTGAGAGAATGTATCATTTTAAGGGAAAAATATGTTGTTTCAAAATTTCATGGCGTCAACAAATCCCAAAAAAGTTGGGACAAGTCCATTTTTACCACTGTGTGGCATCCCCCCTTCTTCTTACAACACTCAACAGACGTCTGGGGACAGAGGAGACCAGTTTCTCAAGTTTAGAAATAGGAATGCTCTCCATTCATGTCTAATACAGGCCTCTAACTGTTCAATCGTCTTGGGCCTTCTTTGTCGCACCTTCCTCTTTATGATGCACCAAATGTTCTCTATAGGTGAAAGATCTGGACTGCAGGCTGGACATTTCAGTACCGGATCCTTCTCCTACGTAGCCATGATGTTGTGATTGCTGCAGAATGTGGTCTGGCATTATCTTGTTGAAAAATGCAGGGTCTTCCCTGAAAGAGATGACGTCTAGATGGAGCATATGTTGTTCTAGAACCTGAACATAGTTCTCTGCATTAATGGTGCCTTTCCAGACATGCAAGCTGCCCATGCCACAAGCGCTCATGCAACCCCATACCATCAGTGATGCAGGCTTCTGAACGGAGCGTTGATAACAACTTGGGCTATCCTTGTCCTCTCTGGTCCGGATGACATGGCGTCCCAGTGTTCCATAAAGAACTTCAAATCGTGACTCATCTGACACAGAACAGTCTTCCATTTTGCCACACTCCATTTTAAATGACCCCTGGCCCAGTGCAAACGTCTGAGCTTGTGGAGCTTGCTTAGAAATGGCTTCCTCTTTGCACTGTAGAGTTTCAGCTGCAACGGTGGATTGTGTTCACTGACAATGCTTTCTGGAAGTATTCCTGAGCCCATTCTGTTATTTCCTTGACAGTGGCATTCCTGTTTGAGGTGCAGTGACGTTTAAGGGCCCGGAGATCACGAGCATCCAGTAGAGTTTTACGGCCTTGACCCTTACGCACAGCGATTGTTCCAGATTCTCTGAATCTTTTGATGATGTTATGCACGGTTGATGATGATAACTTAAAAGTCTTTGCTATTTTACGCTGGGTAACACCATTCTGGTATTGCTGCACTATCTTTCTGTGCAACAATGGTGGAATTGAATCAAAAAGGCGTTCAATACAAGATCAACTGGACTTGATCTTGTATTGAACGCCTTTTTGATTTTATCATGTCCTGGACGACTGAGAATCTTCACCAGCATAATGGTGGAATTGGTGATCCTCTTACCATCTTGGCTTCTGAGAGACACTGACACTCTGAGAAGCTCTTTTTATACCCAATCATGTTGTCAATTGACCTAATTAGTGTTAATTGGTCTTCCAGCTGTTCGTTATATGCTCAATTTCCTTTTTCCAGCCACTTATTGCTACTTGTCCCAACTTTCTGGGGATTTGTTGACACTGTGAAATTTTGAATCAACATATTTTTCCTTTAAAATGTTACATTTACTCAGATTGAACTTCTGCTCTGTCATCTATGTTCTATTACGAATAAAATATTAACATTTGCCACCTCCACATCATTGCATTGTTTTTATTCACAATTGGTTTAGTGTCCCAACTTTTTTGGAATCCGGTTTGTAAAATATACAGTATTTATAACTTTTAAAACTGGTCTGAACTGATGAACTTTGACAACGTTCAGCTGGGTTCCTCCACATTTTCTGTTTGGACGTTTCATACGTATCCAGACTCATTTTTTTTAAATGTCCGGTGATTTTTTTTTTTTCTCGCGACATTAGTGCAGAGAGTTACTTTTTCTCCTTTGAGCATCTAATGACCAAAATGATCATCGAGTAAAAATGTGCTCGTGTTTACAGGAGATCAGAAAAAGAATGAAACGTTTTAGAGCAACAGAAAAGTTGTAAACATATTTTAATAATAGTTTTACAGCTGCAGGAGGCTCTGAAGAAACTTTGGCTTTGTTGTGAAGTTTGAAGTCAAATTACCGTAATATCCAGACTATAAGCTGCTACTTTTTCCACACACTTTGAGCCTCGCAGCTTAAACAACGCTGCGGATAATTTATGGAATTTTTTTGACCGGCTAACGAGCTTCCTGCACCAAAAACATTTACCTTCGTCAAACCCGGGCGCTCACAGAGCTGCCCAATACACGTCTCTCTTGTGGGGTGGGTCCTCGTCTTTGTGTTAGTTTGTGCTGGACCATTCAGTGGAGGAACCATGAGTGAGGGAGGTTGTTGTCATGAAGACCTGTGGGGTTCACTCTGTGTGTTGAACATTAAGATAAAATCTACAGGTCATTCTCAAAAAATTAGCATATTGTGAAAGGTCATTATTTTCCATGATGCAATGATAAAAATGAAACTTTCATATATTTTAGATTCATTGCACACCAACTGAAATATTTCAGGTCTTTTATTGTTTTAACACTGATGATTTTGGCATACAGCTCATGAAAACCCAAAATTCCTATCTCAAATAATTAATCATGAAAAGGTTCTCTAAACGAGCTTTTAACCTACCGGTAATCATCTGAATCAACAAACTAACTCTAAACACCTGCAAAAGATTCCTGAGGCTTCTAAAAACTCCCAGCCTGGTTCATTACTCAAAACCGCAATCATGGGTAAGACTGCCGACCTGACTGCTGTCCAGAAGGCCATCATTGACACCCTCAAGGAAGAGGGTAAGACACAGAAAGAAAGTTCTGAACGAATAGGCTGTTCCCAGAGTGCTGTATCTGATTCAGATTCAGTTTATTATCGCCATTGTCAATGAACAGGATTCACAGACTAGGAATTTGCTTCGGCATAACGGTGCATAAAATATAAAAACATAAGACACAAAAAACATAAACCATAAAACATCAATACAATCAATACAATATTCAGTGAACAAAAACTACTAAGAAACAGCGCAATTAGAGTGGTGCAATCAAAATACAGTGATACAGTGATTCCCAATCAAAATACAAAGAACAAATACAAAATACAGCGACCAAGGCAAGTTATGAGGTAACATGGTTATGAGTGTTCAAGAGTCTGACAGCAGAGGGGAAGAAACTGTTTTTATGGCGGGAGGTTCTGGTCCCAATTGACCGAAGCCTCCTGCCTGAGGGGAGTGGTTCGAACAGACCGTATGCAGGGTGAGAAGGGTCAGCTGTGATCCGACCTGCTCGCCTCACAGTCCTGGAGACGTACAGGTCATGGAGAGATGGGAGACTCAAGGCACCTCAGTGGCACCTCAGTGGGAAGTCTGTGGGAAGGGAAAAGTGTGGCAGAAAACGCTGCACAACGAGAAGAGGTGACCGGACCCTGAGGAAGATTGTGGAGAAGGGCCGATTCCAGAGCCACCGTGCACAGGTGTGTGCAGGAAATGGGCTACAGGTGCCGCATTCCCCAGGTCAAGCCACTTTTGAACCAGAAACAGCGGCAGAAGCGCCTGACCTGGACTACAGAGAAGCAGCACTGGACTGTTGCTCAGTGGTCCAAAGTACTTTTTTCAGATGAAAGCAAAGTTTGCATGTCATTCGGAAATCAAGGTGCCAGAGTCTGGAGGAAGACTGGGGAGAAGGAAATGCCAGAAGTCCAGTGTCAAGTACCCACAGTCAGTGATGGTCTGGGGTGCCATGTCAGCTGCTGGTGTTGGTCCACTGTGTTTTATCAAGGGCAGGGTCAATGCAGCTAGCTATCAGGAGATTTTGGAGCACTTCATGCTTCCATCTGCTGAAAAGCTTTATGGAGATGAAGATTTCATTTTTCAGCATGACCTGGCACCTGCTCACAGTACCAAAACCACTGGTAAATGGTTTACTGACCATGGTACAGGTAGTCCCCGACTTACGAGCGAGTTCCGTTCCTCCGAGGCGCTCGTAAAGCGAAAATTCGTAACTTGGAACGGCCGCCACGTGTCTCGTAAGTCCGGAATTTTCGCTCGTAAGTTGGAACGGTTTCGCTAGCGCGACTACAAACACTCGTTTTTCATCAAAAAACTGCTTATGAGTGCATAAAAATGATCGGAAACGTGTGTCCACATGTTTAGCTAACGAACTGTGGTGA
>JBBPBX010008831.1:0-13404 GCA_038048925.1 Garcialebias charrua
AACCTTCAATTAATTATGTTCAGTTATGCACTCAATTCTTGGGCGGGAATCCTTTTGCAGAAATGACTGTTTCAATGCGGCGTGGCATGGAGACAATCAGCCTGTGGCACTGCTGAGGTGTTATGGAGGCCCAGGATGCTTCGATAGCGGCCTTAAAGAGTAACTCATCTCACCGTCAGAAGATAGCTCCACCCCCACACCAGATTCAAAAACTGCCTCAAAATGGGTGTGTCGAGAGACAAGGAAGGGAGGAGTTGGGGGGTTATGCTGCATTCACGCCCCCTCTAGCAACAAACTAAAACAAACTAAAACTCTAGCAAACAACTTAAAACAAGCAACAACAAAGAATAATTATGAAGATGGTGTAGTGGCAGAGAATCGGACTTGTTATCCGAAGGACCCAGGTTCGAACCCCGGCCAAGGCACACCATCTTGGGGTGTCTATGAGTGCACATCTATTTTCCCAGCTCCCCGAGCACGACTACGCTGCTCACTGCACCACCTGGTGGTGGTTGGGTTAAATGCAGAAGACCAATTTCGTCTGTCAAGTATGGGAACATAAACAGATGACAAATGTGAAAAATTATTATTATTATTATTATTATTAGATGTATTTATCTATTCTCACCCGATCTATCCAAAACAAAAGGCTTAAAAAAATAATGAAAATAACACCACAAGGTATTCCGTGACCGGGGCGGGGATCGAACCTGGGTCTCTCGGATCCCAAACCTGCACCTCCACCACTGCTCCAACTAGGCATTCATGCATCACTCGTCCATCGCACTATAAGAAAACAAATACAACCAAATAGTTTCGATGAAGTGAAAAGTATTCTTAAAATAAATAAGCTAAAATATACAAATAACTAATGCCATTCCAAAAACTTAAGTTTTTCACTGCATACTACGTTGTTGCAGTACTTTTCCGGAGTGCAATGTACCACTTCCATATAAGGTATGAACTGCAACGAGGACCTTCTCATCTCTGCAGGGGATTGGCTCTGCTTGAACCACTTTCTTGACGACAGAGTGAGAAAACATGTCACAGTGAGAATCCTAGACCAATAAGAAAATTAAGGTGCAATTCCTCTGTTCAACACATAGGATTACCGTAAACACGTTTTTAGACAAACTATTGCCGATTTAAACTAACACGCACAAATATATGACGATTAACACAGATATAGTGCTATACAACATTTTAGACACATTCTAGGGAGTTTCTCAGCTAAAAAAAGTTAATTTTGAGGTGAGTTACACTTTAAGCTCATCCAGAGTGTTGGGTCTTGCGTCTCTCAACTTTCTCTTCACAATATCCCACAGGTTCTCTATGGGGTTCAGGTCAGGAGAGTTGGCAGGCCAACTGAGCACAGTAATACCATGGTCAGTAAACCATTTGGTTTTGGCACTGTGAGCAGGTGCCAGGTCGTGCTGAAAAATGAAATCTTCATCTCCATAAAGCTTTTCAGCAGATGGAAGCATGAAGTGCTCCAAAATCTCCTGATAGATAGCTGCATTTACCCTGCCCTTGATAAAACACAGTGGACCAACACTAGCAGCTGACATGGCACCTCAGACCATCACTGACTGTGGGTACTGGACTTATGGCATTTCCTTCTTCCCAGTCTTCCTCCAGACTCTAGCACCTTGATTTCCGAATGACATGCAAACTTTGCTTTCATCTGAAAAAAGTACTTTGGACCACTGAGCAACAGTCCAGTGCTGCTTCTTTGTAGCCCAGCTCAGGCGCTTCTGCCGCTGTTTCTGGTTCAAAAGTGGCTTGACCTGGGGAATGTGGCACCTGTAACCCATTTCCTGCACACGCCTGTGCACGGTGGCTCTGGAATCGGCCCTTCTACACAATCTTACTCAGGTTCCGGTCACCTCTTCTCATTGTGCAGCGTTTTTTGCCACACTTTTCCCTTCCCACAGTCTTCCCACTGAGGTACCTTAATAAAGCACTCTGGGAACAGCCTATTCGTTCAGAAATTTATTTCTGTGTCTTACCCTCTTGCTTGAGTCAGAGTCAGAGAGTCTTTATTGTCATTTGCACCGCATGTGGTACATGTGATGAAAACAAGATTATGTACACAGGGTCCCAGTTACATCCAACAACAAATGCAAGAGAAAAAAAGAAAAAGAACAGTAATAACATCTAGAATTAACTAAGAAAAACATCAACTAGTAATACACTAAGCCCTAATGTAGTGGAAAAACATCATTATAAACAGCAGCACGAACATGAGTCTGTATGAGCAGATGGTCACAAATGAACACAGCAACAAGAAAACAGATCAGCATCAGCATGATGTGATATTTTGCAGTGTTTATTCTTATTATTTATTTATTCATGAGTCTAACAGCCTCAGGGTAGAAGCTGTTCCTCAGTCTAGTGGTTCTACATTTGATGCTCCTCAACCTCCGTCCTGAGGGGAGTGGGGCAAAGAGTGAGTGTGCTGGGTGAGTGAGGTCTTTCATGATGCAGGTGGCTCTTTTCCTGCATCTGGAGGTGTAAATGTCTGTGATGGTGGGGAGACTGACTCCAACAGACTTCTGTGCAGCCTTCACCACTCTCTGTAGAGCTTTCCTTTCCGGCGCGAGCACTCGCTGCGGCTTCTCTCTCTCCCGAGAACACGGTGTTTTTGTCTTTGTCCTGCATGCCGCAATGTGCCGTCACGTCTCCGTCATGTCTACGTGTGTTCAAGAACGCAAGTACAGCCGTGAGTTCCTGATTGATGTTGGAAAAACCGCTCATTTGGGAATAAACAGCGAGCTCCAGGAGAAGCTACGTGCCTGCGGCCTGCTCTGGAAGCCAGCCCCGAGCCTCGCTTCATCGCGCCCGCAGTGGAAGCGCAACAAGCTACGTGCCTGCGGCCTGCTCTGGGAGCCAGCATCGAGCCTCCCTCCATCGCGCCCGCATTGGAAATGCGACAAGCGGCGCGACAGGAAGCAGAAGTGGGGGTAAGCGCGGAGGTATCAGAGCTAGGCTAGCAGCTAGCCCACACAAACCGGCGATCCCATCCATGGTTTTGGCTAACGTGCGCTCCTTGGACAATAAACTGGATTATATACGCCTGCTACAAACGACACAAAAGACTGTGAGAGACTGCTGTGTGTTTGTATTCACGGAAACGTGGCTCAACAACAACGTTCCGGACCATGCTGTTCAGCTAGGGCAGCTAACATGCTACAGAGCGGACCGAACCCTCGAGGGAGGTAAGACACGCGGAGGGGGGCTGTGTGTTTACATCAACAAAGCATGGTGCCTGGATGCTGCTGTGGTCCACAAACACTGCTCACCTTTAGTGGAGTTTATGACTATTAAATGCAGACCGTTTTATTTACCGAGGGAATTTACAGCTGTTATGATTGTTGCTGTATATATTCCTCCAAGCTCCAACAGCAAAGTTAGAGGTGAGGCGCTGAATGAACTATATCTGCACATCAGTGAGCAGCAAACAGCACACCCTGATGCTTTTCTCATCACGGCTGGTGATTTCAACCAAGTAGATTTAAAGAGTGTATTTCCAAAAACATACAGAAACATAAACTTTGCAACAAGAGGAAACAATACACTGGACCAAGTTTACACCACCATGAAAAATGCCTACAGAACCCTCCCCCTCCCCCACATTGGTGCTTCTAACCATATCTGTGTTATGCTAAAGCCAGCATACAGGCCACTGGTGAAAGTCATAGTTGCCAAGTCCGCTTATTTCAAGCGGCATTGGGCTTGTTTTTCCCTGGAGTTGCTTTCAAATTTGATCAGCCGCTTGTGGCGTTTTTTTGGGCTTCTCGCGGACATTGAGTCGCTTATTTGTGCTTGTTTTTCAGTCGAGCAGTAATGCGAGTGGTAGGTAGTTTGTCACGCCCCCCTTCCACGTATGTTACGTCAAGGCGGATGTTACGTTCAGGTGCAGTTGGCGCAAGCGACAGTCAGAGCCGGTAAAACTATATAAGCGCGAGCAATTAATGATGAGTCAGCATGAGCAGCATATAGTGACACAACATATATATCTTGTATCATTCAACTATGTTAGTTTTTAGCAAACAAAATGATAAATTAATGAAAATTACTTTCAAAGTGAGTTTAAAATTAAAAACCGTGTTTCTTCACGGGACATCCGACTACACGCGAATGCAACATTGTTATTTAATAATAATTAATAATAATTTGTCACATTTGTCATCTGTGTATGTTTCCCATACCTGTACTTGACAGACGAAATTGGTCTTCTGCCTTTAACCCAACCACCACCAGGTGGTGCAGCGAGCAGCCGTAGTCAGCGCTCGGGGAGCTGGAGAATTAGATGTGCACTCATAGACACCCCAGGGTGTGTAGTGGCCGGGGCGCGAACCCGCGTCCTTCGGGTCCCAAGTCAAAAGCCTTAGCCACTACACCATGCATTTAACCCAACCACCACCAGATGGTGCAGTGAGCAGCCATAGAAAGCGCCCGGGGAGCTGGGGAAATAGGTGTGCACTCATAGACACCCCAAGGTGTGTATTGGCCGGGGTTTGAACCTGGGTCCTTCGGGTCCCAAGTCGGCAGCCCTGCCTTCTTTGTCTATTCATTCATTCATTCAACCTTTTATTTAGTCAGGTAAATCTCATTGAGCCTCGAGGGCTCATTTACAAAAGCGACCTGCTACAAACTAAAGAATTTAGTGAAATGTCTAGACAAGACAACGCTAATATGAGCTCTAAGTGGGGTAAATATGGAAAAAAAATATAATAAAGATTGGGAGAAAGAGCGTGCTCTTCAAGACTGGATCCGACCACGACCACAGATGGGAGAAAAATGCAAAATGTATTTTTATTTTTTAGACTGAATACGTTCTTTAATGTATAATTTTGCTGGTTATATGTAATGCCATAATAAATATGTTTATACTGTTTAAAACTGCCTTTTTTTACACAATGGGATGGGGTGCTTTTTTTGGGGCTTTTTTTGAAAGAGCGAGTCGCTTGTTTGTGCTTGTTTTGAAGGAGCTGATCGCTTCTTTCGGTCTGGAGATCTGGCAACCCTGGTGAAAGTCACAAAACCAGTCCGCAAGCAGATACGAGTGTGGCCAGAGGGGTCTTCAGAGGCACTCCAGGACTGTTTTGACACCACAGATTGGGGTATGTTCAAAGAAGCTGCTACCACAAACAACAACTTATGTCTCCAGGAGTACTCAGACACTGTATGTTCATACATCACCAAGTGCATTGATGATGTAACTAACCTCAAGACCATCACTGTTCGGGCTAATCAGAAGCCATGGCTGACAGCTGAGGTTTACAGACTCCTGAGAGCCAGGAATGCTGCCTTCAAAGCGGGAGATCAGGTGGGCCTGAGGGCAGCCAGAAAGAACCTGGCCCGGGGCATCAGAAAGGCCAAGAAGCAGTATTCCAGGAAAATAGCTCACCGTTTCAAGGACAGCAAGGATACACGCAGTCTGTGGCAGGGAATACAGACCATCACAAACTACAAACCATCCCCCCAGACCTGTGACAGCTCAACCTCTACGCTGAATGAACTGAATGAGTTCTTTGCTCGGTTTGAGGCAAGTAACAGCACACCTGCACATAAACTCCCCCCCTCTCCTGATGGCCAGGTGCTGGCGCTGTCCTCAGACAGCGTAAGGCGATCATTTATCAAGATTAACGCCCGGAAGGCCTCTGGTCCTGACAACATACCTGGTCGTGTGCTGAAGGACTGTGCAGGGGAACTCGCAGCGGTCTTCACGGACATCTTTAACATCTCACTGAGCCAGGCCATCGTC
This sequence comes from Garcialebias charrua, assembly GCA_038048925.1. Classification (NCBI taxonomy): domain Eukaryota; kingdom Metazoa; phylum Chordata; class Actinopteri; order Cyprinodontiformes; family Rivulidae; genus Garcialebias; species Garcialebias charrua. The sequence continues at coordinate 5,771 of JBBPBX010008831.1, forward strand.
CCCACCTGTTTCAAAGCCACCACCATCATCCCTGTCCCAAAGAAGGCAACGCCCGCATGCCTCAATGACTATCGCCCAGTAGCACTCACCCCCATCCTGATGAAGTGCTTTGAACGGCTAGTCATGAAAAGCATCACATCTGTCCTCCCTGCCTCCCTGGATCCCTTCCAATTTGCATACCGACCTAATCGCTCAACCGACGATGCCATCTCCTCTGCCCTCCACACAGCTCTCACACATCTGGACACGAAGGACTCTTATGTTAGAATGCTGTTCATCGACTTCAGCTCGGCATTCAACACCATCATCCCCCAACAGCTCATCCATAAACTGGACAGTCTGGGGCTGAACACCTCAATGTGTAACTGGCTGCTAGACTTCCTGACCGGGAGACCACAGACAGTACGGATCGGGAGTAACACATCTAGCACCATCACATTGAACACAGGGGCCCCACAAGGATGTGTGCTGAGCCCCCTTCTATTCACCCTGCTAACACACGACTGCACACCATCGTACAGCTCCAACCACTTCATCAAGTTTGCGGATGACACAACAGTGGTAGGTCTCATCAGCAACAACGATGAGACGGACTACAGGAACGAGGTGAGCCGCCTGGCCTTGTGGTGCGGACACAACAATCTCACTCTCAACGTGGAGAAGACAAAGGAGATTGTTGTGGACTTCAGGAAGAGGGATGCACAACATGCCCCTCTGACCATCAACAGCACCGCAGTGGAGAGAGTGGACAGCACCAAGTTCCTGGGAGTGCACGTCTCGAAGGACCTGTCCTGGAGCAGGAACACTGCAGCACTGGCCAAGAAGGCTCACCAGCGCCTCTACTTTCTCCGCAAGCTGAAAAGGGCTGGAGCTTCAACCCCCATCATGTGCACCTTCTACAGGGGTGCCATAGAAAGTGTCCTGACCAGCTGCATCACGGTGTGGTTTGGTGCATGTACTGCATCATGCCGCAAGAGCCTCCAGCGCATCGTGAGAGCAGCTGAGAAGATCGTCGGCACCTCCTTGCCCTCACTGCAGGACTTACACAGCAAACGCCTCACTCGGAAAGCCCTCTGCATGGCAGGTGATCCCACACACCCACTACACAGCCGCTTTAGACTGCTGCCATCAGGGAGGAGACTGAGGAGTCTCCAGGCTCGTACCAGCAGACTGAGAGACAGCTCTGTTCATCAGGCAGTCAGAATGCTAAACACTCTGCCTGCTCTGCCTCCCCTCCCATTTGAACTGCCTTAACACAAAAAACTTTCTCACACATTACCACTCAACACAAAGTTTTTAACACTGGACCCTGTGTCATCAAACGGGTTATTCACTAAACTCTCGGTCATGTGCTCATTCAGTTTGCACTACTTCTCATATTTGCACTAATGTTTGTATTACATTACTGCCTATAGTCATACTACTGTTTACATTCACTGTTTACATTTATTAATACGGTTTACATTTATTACTACTGTTTTACATTTATTACTACTGTTTACATTTACACTACTTTTATATCTACACTACTGCTGATACATATACAGTATTCTCTGACTAGCCTTATCTAAGGATGCCAAATGTGCCTTATGTGCCTTACTGCATATGCCACTTTGCCTCTATACCAACATCAACTACCTCATACATATACTGTGTACATTAACTCATATGCTGCTGTGCCACTCTTTGCAAATGTCAATGCTAGAACCTTCAGTTTATTTTATAGATATACTTTTTATACTTTTTATACTACTATGCAAAAACTCAGGACAGTATTACACTTTTATTATTTCATTTTATGCTTATGTTCATTGGGTGTTTGGTGTTTTAGGGGTGTTTGGTGTTTCAGTGTTGGTGTAAATTTTCATACTTTTATACTACTATGAAAAAACTCAGGACAGTGTTACACTTTTACTATTTTATGCTTATGTTTATTAAATGTTTTAGTGTTTAGATGGTTACTGTTGCACCGAGGGACTGAGAGAAACGCAATTTCAATCCTGTGTATGTCCTGTACATATTGCAGTTCTGACAATAAAGTTGACTTTGACTTGACTTAAGGTAAAGTGTTTCAGTTAATACTGACCTAATATCCTACAGTAGATTCAGATGATTACCTGTAGGTTAATAGCTCGTTTAGAGAACCTTTTCATGATATGCAAATTTTTTGAGACAGGAATTTTGGGTTTTTATGAGCTGTATGCCAAAATCATCAGTATTAAAACAATAAAAGACGTGAAATATTTCAGTTGGTGTGCAATGAATCTAAAATATATGAAAGTTTCATTTTTATTATTACATTATGGAAAATAATGATCTTTATCACAATTTGCAGTTTTTTTTAGAAGGACCTGTATGAGGATGACAGGACATGTATGAGGACGATGTGACATGTATGAGAACGACATGACATGTATGAGGACGACAGAACATGTATGAGGATGACAGGACATGTATGAGGACAGCAGGACAGTGGTAAGATGTGCTGTAGGAGTGACAGATGGCTTCAAGGTGGAGGTGGGATTGCATCAAGGATTGGCTCTGAGCCCCTTCTTGTTTGCTCTGGTGATGGACAGACTAACAGATGAGGTCATGGATAAGATTAGTAATGAAATCCCCATTGATTATGATGTTTGCAGATGACATTGTGATCTGTGGTGCTAACAGGGAATGGATGTAAGAGCACTTAGAGAGGTGGAGGTATGCTCTTGGAAGAAGAGGAATGAAAGTCAGCTAGAGTAAAAAAGATTCAAATACTGTACATGTGTGTGAATGAGAGGGAGGCCAGTGGAACAGTGAGGCTCAAAGGAGCAGAAGTCCCAAAAGTGCAGGACTTCAAGTACTTGGGGTCCACTGTCCAGAATAATAGGGAACGTGATAACGAGGTGAAAAAGTGAGTCCAGGCAGGATGGAGTGTTTGGAGACAAGTTGCAGGAGTGATTTGTGACAAAAGGGTGGCAAAGGTCAAAGGAAAGGTTTACAAGTCAATGGAGAGACTAGCTACCTGTATGTTGTATGGTTTGGAGAAAGAGACATGAACAAAAAGACAAGAGACAGAACTGGAACTGGCCACAAGGAAGTTGTTGAGGTTCTCTTTAGGGGTGACAAAGATGGATAAGATTAGTAATGAAATTATCAGAGGTAGAGCACAAGTTGAATGACTCAGAGATAAGTTAGAGAGGCCAGACTGAGATAGTTTGGACATGTCCAGATGAGGGACAGTGGTTATATTGGCAGTAGGATGTTAGAAATGCAGCTGCCAGGAAAAAGACAAAGAGGAAGGCCAAAGAGATTTGCGGATTCAGTTGGAGATAATATGGAGATAGTTGGAGGACAGAGGATGCAGACAGAGAGAAATGGAGGAGGATGACTCTCTGTGGCAATCCCTGAAGAGGGAAAAGCTTAAAAGAAGAAGTGTTTCTAGAACTAGAATGAATCTTAAGGACTCCAAAAAGCAAACGTGTCTTATTTATTTTTATTTTTTTTGCACATTTGACCTAACATATTGTCACAAGAGCCGGCTTGCATATTGTCACAAGAGCTGGTTTGCAGTGTATCTTGTGTCCCTAAAGAGTATTAAAAAGACACTTACAGTTGAAATCAGAAGTTTACATACACTACCGGTATTTAAAAAGACACATACCCCCGGTATGCATTTTTCCCCCCACACTGTCTGACCTGAAATCAGAATAAACATTTCTCGTTTTAGGTCAGTTAGGATTATCAAATTAAGTGTAGAACCGCTAGACAGCTTCTACCCTGAAGCTGTTAGACTCATGAATCCCTAATCAGGATTATCACTGTGAAAAAAATCACTGTAATGCCACTTGATCGTTAATATGTGCTGCTGACTATCCATGTTGCTGATCTTATGCTGCTGAGTTATTTCATGCTGCTGTATTCATTCATACTCATCTACTTACACAGACTCATGTTTGTGCTGCTGTTGTTCGGAGTACAGTATTGTTTTTGTAGTAGTGCTTAGTGTATTCTTAGTTTAGCCTATTTCTTAGTTCATACCTTAGATCTTATTACTGTTTATCTTTACAGTTTATACTTTTGTTGGATGTAACTAGGACCCTGTGTACAAAATTTTGTTCCACCATATGCGCCACATGTGGTGCAAATGACAACTAAATAAACTTTGACTTTGATGTTATCAATAAACCTATCAGAAGCTTCCAAAGACATGACATCAAATGTCCCAAACTGTTTAAAGGCATAGTAATCTTAGTGTATTTAAACTAGACTTTGAAGAAAGTACGGCAATAAAAATTGCCTTGAAAATTCTCACTCATTCTGGCATTTTGCAAATAGGAAAAAAAATTGTTAATCCTAATTGACCTAAAACGGGAAAAGCTTATTCTGATTTCACATCAAACAGTGTGAACAAAATGCATATGTGTCTTTTTAAATAGTGTATGTAAACTTCTGGTTTTTCAACTGTAGCATACCAACTATACCACAAGATAAAGCTTGGGGGGAAAGCCTTCCAGGTTATCTGTCTTAAACAAAATGTATTGTCCAATTCTCTATGCAGAGCTCCAATTGCTTTAAATATCTCGATTTGGCTGTTTGGAAGAATAAATGTTGCCAACCCTGCTGTAAAGCCCAGTTTTTTTTTTACAGTTTTCCAATAATGTGCTGATCAAACAGTCAGGAAGTGATGCAGTCAGTTGTTTTGTGCCACTGTGGCTAAAGCATTATCTCCGGGGCTTCTCTACGCTGTTCCGTAAGCATTCCGACAACCTTTGCCAGCCAGCACCACTTCCCACGGGGAAATTGAAAATGCCGCAGTCGCCTCAGGCAATAAGATTTATCTACTTACATACCTACTGAGTGAGAAACCGAGTGAGACACGGTTCAGTTTCAAGCCCGTTCTGTGAAAAAGCCTGTGCTTAATTCATTCTTGTACCTGTACTCTGTAAAGTTCCTCAATGAAATTTACATGAATTCACTTCTCAATGAAAAGAGTCTAATTTGGCCTGAAATTTGTGTAGAGAGGTAGTTTTTCTAACTAAATTCAATCTGTGTAAATTTGAATAAAAAGACCAAGTAATGTAAATTTTGATAGGTGCATCTTTTCCTACCCCTCATCTATCTCTTCCCTCTGATAACTCCCCCCATCACCACACACACACACACACACGCTCCCCCCATTTGCTCTATCCCTCCAGACCGCCAGGGTAGTGTGCTGTTGTTGAGGGCGACAGGCGAGGCGAGCGACATACTCGCGCTCCATCAACCGTCTGTCTTTAATGAGAGACACAGAAGGGCCCAAGGGACGGAGACTTGACTCCTTTTCTCTCACAAATACACCCCCCCCCCCCACACACACACACACACTAACGCATTCAGTGTAATTTGCCAGTATAAGAAACAAAAAAGTTATGCATTACAAGTAAGAGGTAATTACAGAACTGCACAACTTTGGACCACTCCTGTTTAAAACCGAGGAAGTGAGAGGAAGAAGAACAGATGGGAGGGGATGAGGAAAAGGGACAAAATGGAGAACAGTTTGTGAGAAAGAAAAAGGGAAGGAGGAAGAATAAAAGAGAAATTGGGCTGTGTGTCCTGGTGTAGCCCGTCCCTCTGGTGTTCACCTGGTTACTCATCCATCACACAAAGCACGGTACATGACTGACTGACGAAAAAGAAGGGAGAGGAGACTGGGAGGGGTCGACAGCTCCCATACAGTTTTCCCTTTCTAGACCTTTGTGTAAAGGATGCAGCATTAATGGTGATTAGATTCAAACCTTGGACAAACAGCACAGCAAAAACACAGAAGAGCTGTAATTACTGAAGTGCAGAAATTAATTTAAAGATTGGCGTGTGCTAACCTCTAAACGCTTGTTATCACTGAGAGGGAAAGTGATAGATGGGTTTGGGTTTGTGTGTTTTATTTAATGCCAATTTATACATGTCAGAATGGGAGTAGGGATTGTTGTTCTGCAGATGAGAAATCAGTTTAATTCCGGTTTCAATTTACACCATATAACTTTTAACAAGGTCAAAGCTGTAGTGGCTGTAATATCCCACAACAAAAGATACCACTTCAAGGATCCTATGTCAACAACAACACACATTTTATGTAAAAGGATTAAAAATCACCATGTCCAAACATGGGGTGTGTACTAGTTGCCTAGCATGTAACAGACTTCAACGTGTATCGTTTATGCATGTTAATGAATTTTGCAATAATATCAAAAATAATACTAAGAACTACAAACAATGTCCGAACATATTTATTGGCGAAATTAAGATGTTCTTGTCATATAATAATAATAATAATAATGTCTATTCCTGTCATCTGCGTATGTTCCCATACACAGACGAAATTCGTCTCTGCATTTAACCCAACCACCTACCAGGTGGTGCAGTGAGCAGCCCGAAAGCGCCCGGGGAGCTGGAGAAATAGGTGTGCACTCATAGACACCCCAAGCTGGGTAGTGGCCGGGGCGCGAACCCGCGACCTTCGGGTCCGTAGTCAAAAGCCCTGCCACTAGACCATCTTGGCTCCTTTATTTAAAACTTATTAAAGATAATCAATAGTGATGTCAAACATAATGAATCAAAACACTTTAGACACTTATGTTCGTTGTCACCATATAATGTTTTGACGTTAAAAATTATTTTTATGTGGGTTTTTTTTTTTGGGGGGGGGGGGCATGTGCAGCTCAGATTCCTTCATTTAAATGTGCCTTGAAATATTTACACACAGGACCAGACAGCCCTACCCCTTTGTACCACTGGCATCACAAAAAGAAGTGGGATGCCCGTTCCCACATGTGATCATGTGCAAAAGCTGCAGGTTTATGGTTAACAGGTAAAGAGAAGGATTGGCATGAGTTTAGCTTTGATGTGTCAGTCATGTGTACTTGGAAAAAAAGCAAACAGACATGAGAGCGGAGCAGACAAAGTAAACATTTTAAAAACAAAAAATTACTTCCAGTGTTGTCTCATAAAGGATTAAATGTGTGGAATGTCTTTGTATAGCTCAGCTGCAAAATAAGACCCAACAGCCAGGCACTTGTTTCTGCTCATTCAGACCATCTGGACAGTTTCTTTTTTCGTTGAGAGACGTTTCGCTCGTCATCCGAAGGGTTTCATCAATCTGAGGAGTCACACAAACTGTTTTCCCCACTAAGTCGTACACTCCTATATCAGACCAACCAGTTTCCTGGTGATAAGATGGTTTCTGAGGGCCATTCTCTCCCCCATCGACTCCTCCCAGGCAGCCACAGCCTCTCTCAACAAAAAAACGAAACATTCCAGATGACCTCACCTGACTGAACACTGCTGGATTGTTTACCTGGATTATGGTTTCCTGTTTCTTGCATTTTCAGCAGCTGTCTTTTTTTTAATGTTTTGGTCTGAACACAAAAGTCCACAGAGGGGTTCACCTAGATGGCCCATTTTATTACACCGAGGCCCCCGTGTACCCATGACATGTTAATTCATTCAACCTCTAATAAATCACATTGAGCCTAGAAGACTCGTTTACAAGTGAGATCTGTTTAGACAGACAAAAAGTAGTGAAACTGGGCACATGTAGGAATTGGAGGCAAAACATTCCTATTAAACTCTTTTTCTTTCCAGAGAAGAAAAACTAATATTTAAAAAAACACCTCGCA
>JBBPBX010008831.1:24810-44216 GCA_038048925.1 Garcialebias charrua
GAGTCCGCTGTATTCTCCTCAGGCCCACAGGAGTGTAACTGACTTACAGAAAGTCTAACGTACACACAGACACGTGTAGTCTGCATGCATTATGTGCTGGTAGCAATGACCCACAAACACAGACACGCCCCTCCACGATTAGCTGGTTGACAGTCTTTAGCCTTTGGATAAACACACAGGCCTTGAGCCATAATCAAATATTACACTCTCCTTTCCAGCATCTCTCTCTCCTCCTCTTTCAGATTCTCTCTCCACCCCTCCGACCACCTTATCACTATTCAGCTCAGTCGTCCTTCCTTTGCTTTTTGCTTTCGCGCCTTGTTTTCTAACACCACCCCCTCTTCCCCGGGTGAGCGGCTGCAGAGGGAGGTTATCACCTCTCTCCCCTGTCAAACAAATTAAAATGGCTGCTGTTTGGATGGGGCTTCTTCCTGCCACGACCTTCACCTCCAAACACACGCAGTTACAAACACTAGCTACCCAGTGTTGTCACCGTACAGGTAGCTATGTCACTCACATGTTCAGGCAATACTTTTACTTGATCTATTCAAGTGAAAAGCTGTAAAAATATTGTTTAGATGTTGGTCTTAATCCAGCTGTGAAGTCTAAATGTGCTCATCCATTACGTTAAGATACTCAGTCACCTCTGAAATTACCTTAAGGAAGTTCTGAGATAAATTATATAGTAATCAGTGCCAATTTGATCAGCTAATGACATAAAAATCAAAAAAAGCGTTTAATACAGAAACAACTGGACTTTATTTGTTACAGAAGACGTTTTGCTTCCCATCCGCAGAGCTTTCTCAATTCAAAGAGGAGAGTTTGGAAGGGTTTTCACCAGCAAATCAGCTAATGACATTCCCAGAAATGATTAACTCAAGAAAGCTTGAATTGATGATGCCACTTTGTGGGACACATCTATAAAATCAAAAATACTACAGGTTGTCAAATGTTTTCTCTTTAAAAACAAAAACTAAAGCTGGTATTTCTAAACACACTTTAAATCTGATCTGCCTTTGTAACTGAGGGGTTGGGGGGTGGGGGGGGGTTCATTTTACAAGTCATTGTTGCATTCAGTGAATAACAATGTTTGGCCAGGCTTTAGTCATTGTGACTTTAATCCTTTAACCTGTCCAGTTTGAGGAATATCAAGAATTTAAATGGAAGATACAGTGAAAAGATTTGTCTTCGCGAACAAAAATTAAAACAGACACCAGTTTGAAGCGACAAACCCAAACCCTGTGCACCTCCCTAGGGAGGTGCTTCGGGCATTTCCAACAGGGAGGAGACCCCGGGGAAGAGCCAGGACTCGCTGGAGAGACTATGTTTCTCAATTGGCCTGGGAACACCTTGGAGTCCTCCCAGAAGAGCTGGAAGAGGTGGCTGTGGAAAGAAATGTCTGGACCTCCCTGCTAAAGCTGCTGCCCTGAGACCTGACTTTGGAACAAGTGGAAGATAATGGATGGATGAATCTAGATGGATGGATGAAAATATTAAGTCTGCAACTAAAACTGTTATCAATGTCAGTTATGACGGGGTTGACTTTCCCAAAGCATTAACAAGAGTACCACATAAGGCACATTGTACACTTGTCAACAAACTATTATACATCAATCTGTAGCAATGGTCTGCACGAGCAAAGACCATGTACTACATTTAGGGATGGGAACCGAGAACCGGTTCTGTTAGAGAACCGGTTCTTAAAAGTCCAATTCCATGGAATTGTAGGTTGCGTGTCTTAACGATTCAGCTTATCGGTTCTGCTAACACGCTAACCGCCATTTTGAAGAGGGCAGATGGAGAAATACTTTTTTAAATCCAACAGATTTGACCATTTGAACCGGTTAAGCTCAGAAAAACCTTGTGCTATAAAGTAAGAGTAAAATTGGCGAAATGAACCCAAAATACATAAAATTAACGACTCACCGTCGAGTGGTCGACACAAAACACACAATAGAATCCTCCGGCCGCGTTAATTTGGCTTGAAACAGCGGGGTTCTCTGCGGATTTATCCAAGTAACCCCAGCACAAACAGCTAGCATAAACGTTAGCACCGAGTTCTTCTTCTTCTTCTAGGTGGAGTTTAATGGCGGTTGGCAAACAACTTAAGGTGCATTACCGCCACCTACTGAGCTGGAGCGTGGACAGGAGATAAACAGGACAAAATAAATAAATAAATAAAAATAACCCAACTAAAGTCTACCTAAGAAGTATGTGTCCTACAAGAAAAGTAGAAAGTGAACCACAACGTCACCAACACAACTAAAAGTGACTGCCAAGTTCTAACTGCAAAAGGAAAATGCAGCCAACCAAGGCCTTTCCGGAAACTCTATCCTATATTATTCGTTTATTATTCAAATGGTTTACTATATTTTTTTACCCAAATGAGAATTGATAACAGAATTGATAAGGAATTGAATCGATAAAGGACATCGATAACGGCATTGATATTGATAATTTCTTATCAATTCCCATCCCTAACTACATTTCATCTTGATTTGTGACCTTGAAGCTGGGGTGATGAAAAGTGTACATGACACTCTAGTGATGATTCATAGACACTCCGTCCAGTGATGATTCATACGTGTAAAGTTTCATTAAATTATTTGAAGCTTTAATGAGTACAGAACAATACCAACGACTTGGGGCTTCAAAAGCTTTCTTAATTTAAAGGGGACCACACATGCAAAATTCACTTTTTAATGTTTTTTTACTAAACTTTGGGTATTTACTTCATAAAAAAACAGTCCTTGTGCCAAAAAAATGCACCCAGTGGTTTATTTACTCTAAGTAGATTTATTTATTTTTGATAAATACACCAGGATTCACACTTCCTGCATTTATTGACGTCACAAGCCGCCAGCCAATCAGATCAAACCTGAGTCCAGCCCCTCACCTAGCAACCCCTGGTTAGGCTCAACCCACTTCTGTATTAAACACATGACTGTTGTTTTTCATGATTTCATCTCATCTTTTGTTTATATGTTCTTAATTTCATGTGTACAGCACTTTGTTGCAGCTGTGTTTTTTTAAATGGCTTTATAAATAAAGTATAATTGTTATTTTTATGTTTTAGTTCAATTTTTAGTGTATTTGCGATCGCTGCCAACGCGCAGCCGGCAAAAATTAAACGAGCGGACCACAGGCGGAAGGACCGGGTTCGACGGGACCCTCTTCCGGCGCGATGGAGCGGAGCTTCAACTGTACAGCCTTGCAGCAGCCTCGCAGCAGGCTCGCAGCAAGAGGACCTTCTCCTTACAGATTAATTTACGGGAGACACTTGGTGAACTTTGTGTTGTCTTCACTGGAACAGCGATAACTCCCAAAATCTCATCGCGTGCAACGAGCGGAGCTGGCGAAAACCGGAAGAGGAACAAGCTAACATTAGCTTCGGATTCGGGTGGTCTAATGCTAAAAGGAGCAGCAAACTGCGGCGCGCTCAGACGGGTTTCGGTAAGTTATCTTAAGCTAACACTAACAGTAAGTCAAATGAGTAATAAAAAAAGAGCTAATTTTAAAACAACAACACATTACAGATACTGGCTGTTACAGAGGGCGTGAACAGATCGTTGAAGGGCGTGGACTTCAAGAAACCGGTCGTTCAAAACGAAAGTTAAAAATGGCAGAATTAAAAAGGGTATAATTGATTATCTAATAATTATTTTGTGCATTAAATTGAAGGAATAGGGTCTGGATATCCCACAGAAATACCATAAAAATTTAAAAAATACATCTGAGGTCCCCTTTAATACTTTTCTTTCTTTTTTTGGCTTTTTTTTTTTTTTACAAAAGATAGACTCACAAATTTAAAGAACATTCCCACCTTTCAGCCTGAAAGGTCATTAGATTTATTTGAAAGTTATTTAGAGTGTGTAACATATGTAGTAACCAAACGTATACTCGTTTCTCTTTATGTTTATAGCTTCAGCATCTCTAAGGCAAAGTTGTGTTGCTGAGAGAAAAGGCATCTATAAACTGTCTGTACCTGCATGCTTCATTTTTATACTTGTACATTTATTTTCAAGTTAAAATTATAATTAAGCTGAATATATATATTACAGTATTATAACTTTAAATGGATCTACTGTGTGCATCACACTTCCAATGTGTAAGTTTCTCTTCTGCAAATATCAAAGTGTATCATAGTAAAGTGCATTTTTATATATACGTACATCGTTTGACCACTTAGATATTCACTTTCAAATATGGGAACATTTAAACTTCTTTTTGGTATTTTCAGTTGAGAAATGTCACCCAACTGATGCTTTTACCTTTAATGTAAAATGTCAGCTAAAGTGTACTTTTTTGAAGGAGCTTGCAGACTGTTGAGTCCTTTTTACTCATTGCCACATTAGAGTAAGACATTTTATTGTAAATAGCAACATCTGTTTTTGTAAAAAGGAGCGTTAAAAGGGCCTTCTAATACAGTGCCTGGCCAAAAAAAAAGTTGCCACCTAGATTTAACTAAGCAAATAGTTGCAAGCCTCCTATTGGATAATTACTGCATGGGTGATTATCTTTCAGCTGGCAACAAGTTATTTAACCCCAACTGGTTCAATGAGTTGCTTCTCATTTCTTAAACAACAATGTCGAAAGACACATGGCGTGGTTATGGAAAACATGTCAGTCTGTTTGAGAAGGGTCAAATCATTGGCATCAAGCAGAGAAAACATCTAAGGAGTTTGCAGAAACGACTAAAATTGGGTTAAGAACTGTCCAACGCATTATTAAAACTGGAAGTATAGTGGGGACCCATCATCTTCGAGGAAGAAATGTGGCCTGAAAAAAATCCTGAATGATCAAGTTTGGCAATCACAAACATTTGGTGAAATCAAATGGAAGAAAAACTACAGTAGCACTCAGGGTTATGTTTAGTAGTGAAAGTAAGAGCATTTCCACATGCACAATGCGAAGGGAACTCAAGGGATTGGGACCGAACAGCTGTGTAGCCTTAAGAAAACCACTAATCAGTGAGGCTAACCGAGGGGGAAAAAAGGCTTTAGTTTGCTAGGGAGTGTAAAGATTGGACTCTGGAGCAATGGAAGAAAGTCATGTGGTCTGATGAGTCCAGATTTACCCTGTTCCAGAGTGATGGGTGCATCAGGTTAAGAAGAGAGGCAGGTGACGTGATGCACCCATCATGTCTAGTGTCTAGTCATCAATGCAAGATTTTGGGGAAAAAGTAATGCAACACTGGATGGAAATAAATCTTGTGACATTGCAGAAGTTTATCGAAACAATGCCACAGTGAATGCATGCTGTAATCAAAGCTAAAGGCAGTCCAATGAAATATTAGTGTGTGACCTTTATATTGGGTGACAACTTTTTTTTGGCCAGGCAGTGTATGAACAGACTAGAAGGCCTCGGTGGGACATGTGTTTGTGTCTTTGCACGCTTAGCTGGTGTTACACAACAACCAGTGCGTGGCCAAAGGGCAGCCTGAAAAGAGCAGGGGTGAAAGGTGTGCATGTGCATTTGTGTGTGTGTGTGTATAAGTAGGCGTTAGTGACGTAACGAAAGTCATTCCCAAAGCGTCTCCCAGGGGGACTCCCCAAATAAAGAGCAGGAAGCTTTCCCTTAATCTAAGGGCCACCCCCCATCTCAACAACCCAACACACACATGGATAAAGGGTGAAGCTCTTTGTCACGGACGAGGAATCAAACACATGGGTGGGAGGTGGAGTGAAGAGGGTGGTTGGGGGTCTGTCGTCTGTACACAGGGTGAAAATATGCTAATCGAGCTGGAGGCCCTGTTCGAAACCAAACCCTGCGTAGCCTCGTTCCATCGCAGCCCGGCAGACCTGGAGGAGTCTGGAGCAGAAAGGGCAGATGGCAGCAGCTTCCTCGAGCAGCTGAACAGACTCACAAGAGGCCTGAGCTGTGCTGATTGCATTTTCACCAGATCCAACAGTGAGGCGCTCCTAACGTTCATCTTAGAGGTCAAAGTAGGCAAATCTTGAATTTAAAAAAAAAGGGGGAGGGGGGTTCTCTCATTTGTGGTGGGAACTTCCGAAGGGAAAACACCAATGCCAGTGAGCCAAGTTTGATCAGAGTCAAACTGTTTGCGAACATGCCATTAACAGGACGCACCATGGGTGCCGTGACTTTAATTCTGCAAGCCGACCCACTCGTTCATTAGCTCATCATTCCATCATCAAGGGTAATGCAACACAATGGCATGGAAGAGAGGGAGACGGAGGACCAGAGGGAGGGACGGATCAGGGGAAAGAAGGCGACAGATGCTACCTGTCTGTCTCGAAGGTACCCTGATTACTTGAAGATGAGGGGGTGGGGGGCATGTCTGTTCATCAGCACCGGCAGAACAAAGCAAAACAGAGGAATTGAGTGTGTGTGCATGTGTTGTGTGTGTCTGTGTGTGTGCATTAAATCTGTCCCGTCTACCAGCGAGAGCAGAACGGAAGTGTACGTGTGGCTAATGAACCATGAACTCCCAGTTCTCCTGGGGTGGCACACACACACGCACATGCACAAACGCACACACTAAAGGGATGGGATTCACACAGAATAGATAGAGTCTGATGAACCAAGGACAAGACGGAAAGTGTCATTCTCTTCACACTTACCTGGTGTGCCAACTATTGATCAGTTCTGCGTGCACACGCGTTTGTCATGATGTTGATCTAAACAAAATCAGAGTCTTGAACTGACTTGTCAATCCTTATTTCTCTGTCCTGACACTTAAACAGTCATCTCAAGCCAGCACCGCCTACAGTGCAAGATCTTGACCAGACCCAGTCAGTGTGCGCGCACATACACAAACTGGGAGTGAAAGAGGGGCCTTTTCACCTCAAATGGAGGTAATGTCGGATGCTGCAGCAACAGGGCTGGATTAGCAACACTACATATGACAATTGTGAGGGTGGGTGGGAGTGAGCAAGCTCTGCCTGTGTCTGCAAAAAAAAGTGTTTCATTTGTGGCATCACCTTTGCCTTATGGCCTTGGACCCTGCAAGATGAAACACACCAAGTGTGTAAAACGCAGCAGAAAAGGAGAACAAGTGGAATGAGCAAGAACGATGAGCAGATGAAAGCAGAAGATGGAGATGGGGATCACAACATGAAGCATGCAGGCTGAACATCAATGAACATGCAAGTGGAAAAAAAACAAAGTGTTTGCAAAACAGCAACTGAACAGGACATAGAAATTTAAATGTTATATAGAATACAGATGCATTTTATAGCTGTGTAATCATGTTCTCATTTTTTGCTCATGTTCCTAGGTCTTTTCTACACATCCACTGAAATGTGGCCCAGCTAATATCATTATTTGAAGTCAGTTTGAGTTAAAAAATAATAACTTTTTCCTGTCAGGTGCCACTTAAAATGAAACGGCAGGACAAAGGCGATGTATCAGAGCTCAGAGAAGACGCAGAGCTCAAATTAAAAACAGTGGGACCCAAGATCACTCAGCTAAGAGTAAATAAAATGTTTGCACTAATAAAAGATGAAAAAATGTGTTTTCCTCAAGTTTTGTTCAAGCAGAAACTTACAATAAAATACAAACAGAAAACGGCACTCAAATGAAAAAGTATACAGAATAAAGGCAGAAAATCTAAGAGCTGTCTGCAGTCATTGCTTCAAAAAACTTTTTTTTAGGGATTCAAGATATTATTTTCATGGTATCGGCTGATATTGGCGTTAAATTTCAATAGCGGACATCGGCCATTCCATTAAAATAACTCGAAGATTTAAAAGGCTCTGTATTTGCCTGCAGCGGCAGCACAATGTGATGACGTCATGCGCGTCTATCTGATCTCACGGCGGAGAGGAAAATTCAAAATGTTGGCGGTGTGGAAGTTTTATTTTCCGTTAAGGATGTCGGATTCCAAACATTTATGGACTACGTTGAGCCTCACTACATTGTCCCCATCAGAGATATTTTTCCGACGTAACGTTACCAGAGTTACAAGCCGTCATTTCCGACGTCATTGAGAAGCTAATAGCCGATAGCATAACTTGTTGGTTGAGTTTTACCACAGACATTTGGATATCGTGTTAGCCCCGTTAGCATGATTAAGTCTTATAGCACAATGGATGGACAAAAACTTTTAACTTAAAAATCTGTCCTTCATGCACAAGAGTGCAGAGGATCCCACACTGCAGCTAGGAACCTGGAACAAGCCTCCACAAGTGAGACAGCATCGCAGGTGACTAATGCTAATAAATAACATTCAACACTTTTCATTTAATATAAGTTAAAGTGCTATGAATATGATATGGTTGTTACTGTATTTGCACAGTTTTTGTAGAAAATAAGCCTAAATAAGAGAGCTATGTTCTGACAAAGGAAAGTATATAAAAAATTGGTATCGGTTATTGGCCAAATAAGTTTTAACATATCAGCATATCGGGTATCGGCCAAAAATCCAATATCGTGCATCCTTAATTTTTTTTACACCTTCATATAAATAAGGTTTACCATAGCATAAGTATCTTAAATTAAAAATATATATATTTTGGTAATTCAGAATAATGCAAGAAACAAAACTACTGTACACAAGAAAACAGCATTTCAACTCTTTTTGTCTGAATTGTTTGGTTTGGAAAACATTTAGTACCCTGAACCTTATTTGCCTTGTGACTCCTAATGTAAAGCATCAACTTCATAGTTTAAGAAATAAAAAATTCAAAATATTATGCAGTCCCTCCAAGTCTAAATCAAAAATAAATACAATATTACATAAAACCTGTAGGTGGAAAGTCCAGGTAATTATTTAGTAAAAGAGCCACAGAACCAAGAAAGGGACAGCTTGTATTACGTCTTCAGACAAATGGCGGGGCATCAGAAACCTACTGTATTTCTACAATTAAAACATCACTTTTGTTACAGCATTGTTTTTTCTATATTAACTAAGATTAAAACCATAAAACCTTTTGGATTTTGAACCTTATAGTCCTCGTTGCTTGTTTGCTGTGGTGAATAACTAAAGTGAAGCCGGATGCCATTTCCCATGATGCTTTGTGTAAGGATTTTTTTTTTAGTCTGCCCAACACATTTCAGCACAGTCCATCTTTGATTCTGAGATGCCCAAGCCCATCCTATGTTTTCCCCCGTGGCATGTCGAGTGCTCGCCCTTTGCTCGCCTGTGCCACTTCCTCCCATCGCTTTACCCCCATCCCTCCTCCACGCCACGTTGGCAGCCAGGGCAGGGCAGGTGGCCAAACCTGTCAGTCAAACCACCGTCGCCACGCGGCAGCACCACAGACACCAATTACCACACAGCAGGGGTGCGGCCTGGCAACCGCATGGCAACCACACGGTCCAATCAGCGTACACAACAACAGGGACCAAAGAATGCCAAGAAAAGTGAAGGAGCATGTGTGTGTGCGTGTGTGTGCATGTGTGTAACAGAACCACGTTCTTCTCCAAGGCCGAGCCAAAACATATCTGCAGGTTTGACAGAAGACAGGTAGTCACTGTGTCTTTTTAATATCCGCCTGCAGTTCATTTATTGCATATTATTAATTTACAGCACAAACATCTCCATCAGTCTGATGAGAATCTGAGTGCTTCTTATTAACCCATTCAGACTCTGTGAAATAAAGACTCCTACCTTCCACACAACGTGAGCATTACATCAACATTTACTACTAAGAGCAATTTAAGGAAACAGAAACGAGCCAAAGAGTGGAGAAAACGCATTAATGGTCAAAGTTAAAAGGGTTCTTTTAAAATGTAGTCTTATGTCTGTGTTAAAAACACACGGCAGAACCAATCCTGCTTATGTGTGGGTGCTGAAGCATCAACATTTAAAGCTATTGTTAAACGGGCTGTGCAACAGAGACCTCACTCTGCACTGGCAGAAACAAACAGTAGCTTGGTCAAATTTAAAAATATTCTAGGTGATCCGCTCATTCTCAATCAGTTCATCTGGACAGTTTCTTTTTAGCAGAAACGTTTCACCCTCACTCCAGAGGGCTTCCTCAGTCAGAGTAGTCCAAAGCACACTGAAGTTAACCCACCATCATTCTAGGTGATGTTTTGGTAAAACAACAGCCTAGTAAGAATATTTTTGTAATTGTTGGAGTAATTTAAACTAAACTCTACGATATGCCATTACTTATAGTTTACTATATTATAGAAGAGGAGAGGGGCTATGAGGTTCCAGCAGGGAAAAAAAAAAACATCTTTAATTTTTTCTTAAGCTGTTAAAATGTCTCTATGATGTTAGACAGGTTGTCCATCTGCCACACTTGTCTGTGAATAAATTTTAAAAGAAACGTTTAAACCCGAATCTGGGCTTTTGTTTGAAAGTAGTGTGCAGGTGTGTCAAGTTTGTTCCACGGCTTTCTTTTTGATCTCTTTTGTTTCATTCAAGCAAGTGTTTTTTTTGGGGGTTGTAAAATACTAAAAGAAAAGGGCTGGGTTTCTTTTAAGCCCCCGTTTGATCAGTACACTGTAGCAGCAAAAACATCCTGATGGCTGAAAACCTCCTGTACTTCGAGGAGGGAAAAGATCTGACGACACAAAATGAGTGGCAATCTGCCAGCTTCACTTTATCCATTTCATGGCTGCCGGTTTAAACACATTTATTTGAGTAGACAATGTTCATTGTTAAATAAAAATTCCATATATAACAAAACAAATACAATTAATGTATAGTGTGAGAAATGTAGACTAAGTTAAAAGAATATTTGTCAAAGTTATATTCTCCATAACTCCATTTTAAATAGCTGAGTTGATTGCTGAGAAGTGAAGTCATGTGACTGAATTGCTGCAAAAGAAGATTTCTCAACAGTTTGCTGCAGTTCAAAACAAAAATATCCTTGCAACAAGCTGAATATTTGAGTTTTTGTTGTTGTTGTAGTTTTGTTTAATACATGCACACTCTAAGCATCATTTCATTTATTTTGGATTGCCGGAGTCAACAACTTAAACCTATATAGTTTGCACTCTAATTTGCAAGTTTTTGTATACATTTTATTTAAACTGCAAATGCTAAATTTGACTGTTAAATTAAAAATAACTGAATTGCTGATTGTAAGTTTTTGAGGAAAATTTACTGTCTAATCAAAATGTAAGCAGTTGTTAGTGGCAGCTCTATTTCGTGATTTCTTTAAAAAACTATTTTTCAAAATGCAAATTTAAATTTCTGCAGCATTGCTTTGATTAGTATTGTAGATGAACCACTATGACTGGGCCCACTCCTTATGGACGTGTTAACGCATGACCCAGATATGGCAACAGAAAGCATTTAGAACAACCTTGTTATCTTTGAACCAGCCGTTAAGTCAGGTCAAAGCTGGACTACGCAGCTAGATCTGGGTGATACATTCAGCATATGCACTGACAAAAGAGGTGTAGAAACTACATTTTTACTCGGTATGCGTTAGAACGTAAATGATGTGCAAAGCTTGTTGTGTGTACTAGTGAATGTAGATGGGCTGGGTCATTGATATGACACTTCATTACGTATAAAGTTACAGTGACATCATCGTGGCAGTATAATATGGTGTCACTGAAGTTCTGTAGCCCTCACCTGAAATGTATACTTAACCTTAAATTACATTACACGATCTTGCAGGTATTGAAATGTGTATGTCTGATGTAAAACCTGGTCAATCTGAAAGTTATTTGATGCAGGAAATGGCTAACATTACTGTACAAAAGAAGACAAAGAGGGTTTCATTTAAAAGGCTATGCTGCAGAAATCCATTAGCATGATTAACTGTTTTGCACTAGAGTTGCATTTGGGACCAAAAAATCAGATCTGATCCAGCCCTGCCCGTAGCCATCTGAAACCCATCCGACCCAACGAATTAACAGTAAGTACAGGTCAGAGCCCAACAACCCCTCCCCCGACATTTGTTTATTAAGCTTTGACTATTTATAAAGTTATTAATGGTCGGCGGACGTGCGCGGCTGAATAAAAGGAGCAGAAGATTGGAGCTGAGGGGGTATTTGTCCTTTCATCACAGTCAAAAGTGCATTAAATCCCTGCTTCTGCCTGCATTCTGCATTATTCAGACACAGACCTTGCTCTGACATGTCTGCTTTGGGCTCTCGCCTGTTTGGGTCGTTGGCCGTGCGCGTCCGCTGAGTGCAGCGGCTGAATGAACGTCCAATTGGGCGATGGATCACTTCCTGGCAGTATACACTGCAAAAACGTAAAATCTTACCAAGTCAAATTTTCTAATTTCAAGTCAAAACCTCTTATCACACTTAATATAAGTCAAAAACATATTTCTAAGTAAGACATAACAACTTGTTTTGAGACAATGCATCTTGAAAATCTTGATAAGGCAAAAAGTCTTGAAAATATCTTGTTTTGAGTCATTTCTTATTCGAAACAAGCTTTTTTGACATTTCATTAACATTTGCAGTTGTCGTGAGGTTTGTAAAATGTGAAAAATCTTGTTTCAAGATAACAAACTAACTTGAATTTAGACAAATCTGTTTCTTTGATCAGCATGCCCACTCAAAGTATTAATCATTCTATTTTTTATACAGGTTCTGTTTAACTTTGAA
The DNA here is from genome assembly GCA_038048925.1 of Garcialebias charrua. NCBI lineage: Eukaryota > Metazoa > Chordata > Actinopteri > Cyprinodontiformes > Rivulidae > Garcialebias > Garcialebias charrua. The sequence goes on from JBBPBX010008831.1 coordinate 37,300, forward strand.
CAGACTCCATTGTCCTAATACAATTTCTTTAAACCAATAGTTCATTAACATTTTCTACATTGTATTTTTTTCCAAGGCTGAATACTACATAAACATACCTACTGTACTGTGCAGTTTATATTAAATAGACAAATAATGCAGGTTCATTTCACATATTTATTTTAACATATAATTTAACATATAATTGAGTTTAATAAAATAAATGTGGTTAGGACAGATTAAGCGGCCGTGGGGCGGCCGTGGCGTAGTGGTAATGGCAGTCGTCCCCAATCGGAAGGTTGGAGGTTCGAATCCTGGTTCCCCATGTGTCGTTGTGTCCCCGGGCAAGACACTTAACCCCGAGTTGCTCCCGGTAGGACTGGATGGCGCCTTGCATGGGTCTGCCGCTACCGGTGTATGAATGTGTGTATGAATGGGTGGATGGTTGGTATTGTAAAGAGCTTTGGGGCCCCTCATAGGGGGCTGGAAAACGCTACATAAATAAGCTCCATTTACTATAAACATATTTTTCTACGTTTGGGACAAGGGGAAAAAATATAGTAAAAAAGGGATCCTTCGCACTCCTTCCCACACCTTCCCACACCTTTGCACTCCTTCGCACTCCTTCCCACATCTTCCCACACCTTCCCACACCTTGGCACTCCTTCGCACTCCTTGGCACTGGCACTCCTTAGTTATTAGTTATTTAGTACACAAAGAATGGGATTAACAATAACATTTTTATGGGTACCAGCACACATTGGGATAAAAGGAAATGAGACAGCAGATATGGCAAAGAAGGCAACTCAAACTCAGATCAACTTCACAGTAAAAACAAGTAAATCAGAGGCAAAAAGTATCATTAAACAAAGACTGAAGAAAGAATGGCAGAAAAGATGGGATGAAGAAAGTAAAGGAAGATGGTTTTATGGGATCAAAATGACAGTACATGTAGGTGAAACACGAACTGGAAGAAGGAGCAGAAAAGAGGAAAGATTAATAACAAGACTAAGATTTGAACACACAGGACTTAATTATTCATTATTTCAAATAAAGAAACACAATACAGGCAAATGTGAGCACTGTGGACAAGATGAAACATTGCAACATGTTCTACAGGAATGTCAAAACTATGATCAAGACCGTGAATATATGAAGAGAGAATTTGAAGAGATAAAAGAAAAGTTTAACATAATAGCTGCACTACAACATAACTTAGAGAGTAAACATATCCAAATTATAATTAGATATTTTAAGAAAACAAAGTTGTTTAATAGAATTTGAAATACATATAGTTTAATCAGGCGTACACATAGAATTATCCCATGAAGAACCACACTCCATACCAGTGGTGGCGGTAATGCACACCTAAAGTGTTTTGCCAACCGCCATTAAACCCCATGAAGAAGAAGAAGAAGAAGAAGAAGAAGAAGAACGGTGTGCGCATGCGTGAAGTAATTCGTAATCTTCTTTGCGCGGGCTCAGCACAACAGTAAGTAAAGTTTTGTAAATCACATTAGTTAATAAACCCGTGACAAACTTTGAACGATTATTTTGGGGCGTACAGTCAACAGCAGAATTTACCAACGGCTTACTAGCTGTGCCGATATTTTCGAGCTGTACATTTCGAGCCGATTTTTTCGAGATAGCTAGCTCGGACTGCAAGCTACCGTCCGAGCTAGCTACACAGTAGCCGTGCGGAGCCAGTATAACAGTCTCATTGATTAAATGAGTGCGTATTTGCTGCGGAGGTCGGACAGGAGCGAACGCATGTAGTGGGCTAGCAGTGTTAGCGCGGGCTAGCTAGCTAGCTAACCCGCGCTAACACTGGACTGTTGTGATGGTATGCTAAATGAGGTGGTTGGAAAAAAAAGAGCTGGAGTTTAATGTTTTTGTCTGCTCTGTTAGGCCATGAAGAGTCCTAAACTCTTAGAGAGGTGCTCAAAAGGAGAGAGAGAGAGTATTTGTATAAAAAAGAATTTATTATGACAGGCATAATGATTAATCAGCGTACAGACATAAAATACATTTATATGCATACAGTGGCCTCTCTTCTGACTAAGATATGGTGTTCTGGTGTGCGTTATCTCTGTAGATGGATGTGCGAGCAGAGTCTTAAATCAGTAAAACTGTTTTCTAGATGTGAACTCTAAGTGTATTAGCCTTTAAGTAATAATGTAGTCTATCATAATAGTATATATATTATGTGTGATGTGTTCTGGTTATCGAGCACAATGTATTGTTGTCTGTGGACCAGCGGCAGTAACTATGTTACCTGCACTGGATGAAGAGAAACTACTTGATTAAGTTATGATTATATGAAAAATGGGCTCCTAAGCTAACTAAACAGTAACATTTCCTGAGCATATAAAATCAGTAAACGGTGTATAAAACAGTGTCATAACTCTTCAGCCACTAAGCCTAAAATGTCTCAGAAATATGTTTAACATTAAACTATAAAACTTAATTATCCCCTATACATGTACTGCCCATCATTAATGACTTTTTTTAATAATGTGCTTAAAAAAAAACATTTCCCCCTCTTATATCTGTCAGCATTGGCTGTGGTCACACAAAGATAAATGTTAATGTTACATGAACTAAGCAGAGGGGTATTAATCTACTGCTGATGGAGAATGTGCAGAGGCCCCAAACACACCTGCTTCATGGGTATTTGTCTAAACAAGAATGTTCAATGTCTCTGTTGGTGAATGTGGTATATTGACATACTTTCCATCCACAAACTTTTAAAATAAGGTTGAGATTTCACATTCCTCTCCTTGCTCTTTTCCACAGATTTGGAAAAACACGATCCAAGTCGCCTTCAGTGGTGAGTTGTCTCCAAACCTAACCCAGCCATCCATGGACACCGGCTACCAAAAGATGCCAGTTCCCTGTTAGGAAATCCCAGTGAAATAGACGTCACAGATCTATGTGGTGGCCAGTTCCTCTACTTTTTCATTCATTCAACCTTTATTTAGTCAGGTAAATCTCATTGAGCCTCGAGGGCTCATTTACAAAAGCGACCTGCTACAAACTAAAGAATGATGAACAGCAATGGTAGAATTTCCTTAAACAACAAACAACAGAAAAAAGAAAAAAAATGTAGGAGAGAAATAGAAAGTGAAATGCAAAGTATCAAAACTTTGGTGTGGAGACAGGACTTCTGAAAATGTGCTCACATTATCCCAATTTTTTTTTCAACAGAAAATGAGATACAGCTAAATTTCAATGTAGATGGTGTACCATTATTTAAATCATCAAATGTACAAATTTTGCCCATTCTCTGCAGTGTGAAAAAGTTAGAGCCGTTTATTGTTGCATTAATTTGTGGAACTGCAAAGCCAAACAGTGAGCCAAAGCCAGGCAGCATCAGGCCTCAGAGTAAAAAACCTTGGCCTTATCGGAAAAGCAAGACAAAACCGAGCCTAAGCTGTCCCAGGCTCTCTCAGAGCTGCAAACTCAAGAACTCCCAGAAAACCTCTTCTGCAATAATGATGAATCAACCTGAAGGTGGTACCGTTTGCATCAGACATTAGAACGTAACCAACTTTGTTATGCACACGGAAAGGCCTCGTATGATAAGACACACCAATTCTCTGTTTTAACGTTAGGGCTGCAATGATCAAAAGGTATGAAATACAAAACTGCATCTGACAATCGGTCACAAAATTTCCTTCACAGGTATAGTTTGTTCAAAATATGACTACTGTCTTACAGCATGTATATTTTTTTATTTATTTTAGGTCAAAAAGCTACCAAGAAGTCTAGAAATGTTTTTCCTTGTGAGGGTATGTTAAAAAAATTTTCACCACTGATTAATTTGGGGGTATACCACATCAAAAGAGGATAGTTATACCTTGGTGGTGGGTCATGTCACACAAGGTGGGCTGACAATTCTAGAATCATTGGAGGTATGCAATTGTTCTTACTGCAAACGCACAGCTAAGTCACTTACACTTTTTGTTACATATTTCACAATAAAAATAAGCCACATCCTGCACATAATAAGCTAATCCATGTAACTTTTATTTCTTTTTTTAAGAACAAATCTATGTAGTATTTCAATCACCACCATATCAGTAACAGGCTAATTACTTACTATAGATGTAAAATCACTTTTATTTTAATTTATTTTTTACTGTTGACTGTTTTATTATAGATGACTTTGCTCTTCCAACTCCTCCTAAAAGGATGAATGCACAGTCAGGTAAATATTGCACAACTATCATCTTGGGGTACTTGGAAACCTTGTGTAAAGTAATTTACATTTTTGACATATTAACACTTATGTTTAAACCCTCTAAAATGCAGAAAGAACCCCGATGGACATCCCTTCAAGCACTCAATCTCAAATCTTGGGATGCAATGGTAGCAGGAGTCCCTCTGAGTCTCTTTCTAATGATCAAAGGTATTTAATTTAAATATGATCAAAATTAGAGATGTAACAATTCATCTAACTCACGACGCGATGTGTACCAATTTTGCTGTTGCATGCTTTAAACAGATCAGTCAGACCTGGCCAAGACAGTCCCTTTCTCAGAGGCGGCGTTGGAGGTCGAGGTCTTCCTCTCGTGGACAAAGGTAAATTGTTATCAAAAGTATAATATTGATAACCTGGATTATTCTGATAATTCAAACATTTCCAGAAATGTAGATTAATTTATCTTTTTAATTACAATAATGCATTATTATTTGAATGTTAATGAGAAATTGGTGTTATTATTTTTTAAAGAATAAACCTAACATAGTATTTGGATATTAAAGTTTTCAAGGTGGAAAGAAACAAAATCTTTGCAGGTTGCTGGAAATATCTTACTCAAAATCTTTTTTTTTAATTGATACATTTTTTCCCATGGTTCTACACTAACTTCTTGCACTGATTGCACTGGTGTTTCTAAACTTTTTTTTGGTTCACCAGCACAGTTAGTGCACCCAAATTTTCAACCGCGTCATATTTAACATGATAGTTTTACAGGTTCTCTATTTTATTTATTTATCTGGCTTATATTCCACAATCTTAAAATATGATTCATCATGCCAACAGAAATATGTCTTTGTGTTTCAGGAAAAACAGGACCTCAAAGCCCCCAGGAAAACTCTCCCTCTCCTGTCCAATTCTGATTGTGTGTTCGTCCAACTGCCTGCTCACGGTAGGAGATGTGCCTATCACAACATTTCCCAAAGACATTTTATGTTTAAACATTTGAAGTTGTAGTGGCTCCCTAGTTTTTCATGGTGCCCAGTAGTATACTCTCCATTTTTCATAGCAAAAATTGTTTTTATTTTGTTGAAGGTGTTTTATATTATTTTAAAAAAATATAATCAAGTGTTAACTACAGTTGTAATTGGGAGTAGTAGTTGTTGCATTGCTGCTGAAACCATTGTGATAAAATAAATGTGTTGAAGTTAAAGAATACCTTTCATTTTTTGTCATTACAGAAAATGTTTGAAGGTTTTGACAAGACATGTATTATTACGTTTGTTGGTTAAATTTGATAACGGGTTGGAGAAACATTTGAAACATCTGTAGAACTAAAAATGAGTAAAAGTTTTAGGGATGTATACTAATTTTAAGCATCACACGCTCAATTGTAGTAAAATATTGCTAAGAATGAGATTTTTTGCAGCTAGGTTTAAGATTGTTTATCTTGTAAAAAGATAAAATGTCTTATTTTTAGAAATCGTGTCAAGACAATTTTCACTTGTTGGAAGATCTTTTTGCTTGTTTCAGTCAAAAAAAAATCTAATTTTAAGTTGTTTTAAACTTGTTTTCAGAGTAGACTTTTCTCCAGTGTACTACTTTTGAGCATCAGAATCTTATTATAAGACAAGAAAAGCTCACAATTGTAGTAAAATATTGCTCAAAACTAGATTTTTGTAGCTAGTTTCAAGATTCTGCATATCTTGTTTTCACTTGTTACCAGATCTTTTTGCTTATTTCAATCCAAAAAAAACCTAATTTTAAGTTGTTTTAAACTTGTTTTCAGAGTAGACTTTTCTCCAGTGTACTACTTTTGAGCATCAGAATCTTATTATAAGACAAGAAAAGCTCACAATTGTAGTAAAATATTGCTCAAAACTAGATTTTTGTAGCTAGTTTCAAGATTCCGCATATCTTGTTTGACTTGAACAAAATGTCTTATTTTAAGAATCTTGTCAAGTGAATTTTCACTTGTTCCATTGGCAGATTTTTTTGCTTATTTCAAGCAAAAAAATCTTATTTTACATTTTTTTTTTCTTATTTTTAGAGGGGCATTTTTTCCAGTGTAGTCTCATCTGAAGATTAGCTGAACTTTATTTTACCTCTTTCAAGGCTGGTCACTTCGCGGTCAAATGGCCACATACGGCTGGAATAGTATGGCAATCCATGTTGCCACATAACTGGGTTGCGGCGCCAAAAGCCCGACACCGACCCGGCCCACCCATCCAGCACATTATCATGGCCCGGCCTGACCCGAATTTGGACCGTGCTTCGGGCTGAGATTAGAAATGACAGCTCTATTCTTCACTGAACTGAAAGCACAAGCTTGTCCAAGCCTATATACATGAACAATACACAATTGCTTTAAAGGTCCACTGACATGATTGTTTTACTATTCATAAAATTGCTCAATATATATATTATCATTTAAATATGTTCGTTTTTGCAAACAAAATGATAAATCACTTTAATGTTGCTTTAAAAGTGATTTTGAACTTCAAGCCGTGTTTAATCATGGGAAATCCGATTACACGCGAACGCACCATCTGTGACGTAGTGAGAGGCAGAGGGCTCTGGTCTCTTTAATAGCGGACAATTTAAAACCCGACAAATTTAGCAATCTATGTGAAGATTTGAGCTATTTGTCTTCATTTTGGGAAGCAGAAAATAGTTTGGGTGATGGAACAAGAAACAACAGGATCTAATTTAGGTCTGATGCTGTATCAGACTTACC
>JBBPBX010008832.1:0-18416 GCA_038048925.1 Garcialebias charrua
TTTATTTTAGAGAAATTGCTTTGCATGCTCCTACTATTAAAGTGAATCAGTGAAAAGCCCCCTAACCCCACATTAGAATTGTCTTCAGAATAATATTCACAATCAGGTTTAGTATTATAACTGAAATTGGACTCTGGGTCTGTATCTGTTTCTATATCATACCATACCATACCATACCATTTTATTTATAAAGCACTTTAAACAGGAACAAGTCCACCAAAGTGCTGGACAAACAAACACGCAACAGGCAACACATACAATGAAGTACAACACGAAAAACATAAAAACATTGCAGATCATAAATCAAACGATCCAGTACACATCAGCTGGCATTGAAAGCGATGGAGTAGTAGTGAGTTTTTAACCGGGATTTGAAAACCGAGAGGGAGGGGGCCTGTTTGATGAGCAGCGGTAACTCGTTCCAGAGTCTTGGGCCTGCTACAGAGAACGCTCTGTCACCCCTGCGCTTAAGGCGAGTTTCTGGAACTATTAAGAGTACCTGATCCTCTGACCTCAAAGCACGTGGAGGGACATATGGGTGTATCAGATCCGAGAGATAGGCGGGGGCGAGACTGTTCAGCGATTTGTAGACATACATGAGAATTTTGAATTGGATTCGAAGATGAACCGGTAGCCAGTGAAGGGAGGCCAAGACTGGTGTAATGTGCTCTCTTTTGCGTGTGCTGGTTAAAAATCGGGCAGCTGCGTTCTGAACCAGTTGTAATCGTGCAATGGTGGCTTGACTGACGCCAAACAGAAGTGAATTGCAGTAATCAAGCCTAGATGTAATGAATGCGTGAATCACTGTCTCCAGGTGCTTTTTGGATAATATGGGCTTCAGCTTAGACAGACGCCTCAGCTGGAAAAAACAGGATTTGACAATCATGTTTACATGACTGTTGAGTTTCATGGAAGGATCCATTATCACTCCCAGATTTTTGACTTTTTGTTTTTCGGACAGGGGTAGAGCAGACAGGTCAATGCAGTGGTTTGAGGTTGTGTCATTGGGAAGGAACAATATGGCTTCAGACTTCTTATCATTGAAGCTTAAGAAATTTAAAGCCATCCAGTCCCTGATGTCATAAAACTTATGATCTTTAAAATCAAAACACTTAAATTGTGTACTTTCACCCATGATTATATGGTATGTCGTTCACCTCCATCAACATGTACAGAACCAAACAGACAGAAAAACAAAAAAAGAAAAACCCTGTAACCAGTGGTGGGCAACGCTAATCCAAAAATTAGTTCCGCTATTTCTAAAGCACTAATTAATTTATTTAGGTCCGCAATTTCAAAAGCACTAATGTCTTATGAAAATTAGGGGAAGCTAATTCTAATCCGCTAATTAAATTCAACAATTGGTAGCAGCAAGTTATGCAATATTTGCACTACACTGCCAACTAGCGGTGCATGAACTGTTATACAGTAAGTTGTTTGAGTTTCAGAGTATTTAGTTTGGTTCTCTTCAACAGGTTTCACAAGGACAAAATGTACCCATTCCAAAGTCTGTTAGCTAAACTGCAGACATATTTGGCTGTTTTTTTTTTTCTTCTTTTGTTACTTTTAGTACCACTAGATCGCATGTGTCAAACTCAAGGCCCGTGGGCCAAATCCGGCCTACCATAACCGTTTCTGTGGCTCTCTACACCCTAGAACTTCAAGATAACAGTTGTAAGCATGTTGTTCTCAGGTGATGGGTCCCCATCCCTACACTCCCTGGTCTCTCTGTTAATTGTCTTGCTTATCTCCTCCATTTTGTTGTCCAGGTGTTTGTGATTGTCATGCTGTGTGTTCATGTACCTGTATATAAAGTCAGGGATTTTTTAATTGATAAAGCTCTGTATATGTTGTATAACACAATCATTGTTCCACATTTAATCTATTGTATTGAGGTTTGGGGAAAAGCGTGCAAAACAATTACAAAGCCTGTTTTTATTTTACAAAAGAGAGCTGTAAGAGTAATCACCAGAAAACATTTCAGTCACCCATCAAACACCTTGTTTCTTCAGCTAAATTTATTGAAATTCCAGGAATTGGTAGAATATAGTATTTTATCAGTTATGTATAGGGCTCATAATAACACATTACCTTTAAATATCCAAAGAAATTTAGACAAAGTTATTACAATCTTAAAGGGACAGATATTCATCAAACCACAATTCAGAACCAGCTTAAAGGGACGGTCTACCTCAATTCAGGGAGTTGGATTGTGGAATGTTCTGGAGAGTGATGTTAAAAATGCAAAATCAATTCATTCATTCATTCATTCAACCTTTATTTATACAGGCTAGCCTCGTTGAGTCACGGGGACTCATTTACAAGAGGGACCTGTCTCACTCACACCAAACAACCATCCACTCTCACACTCACACCTAGGGTCAATTTAGAGTCACCAATCAGCCTAACAAGCATGTTTTTTGGTCTGTGGGAGGAAACCGGAGTACCCGGAGGAAACCCACGCATGCACGGGGAGAACATGCAAACTCCACCCAGAAAGGCCCCGGACCGGGATTTGAACCGGCAACCTTCTCGCTGAGAGGCAGCAGCTCTACCAGTTGTGCCACCGTGCTGCCCAATGTATACATTTAAGAAAAAGGTCGAAAAGGACTTGCTCAAAAACTATATATGATGAAGCTTAGTGTGTTTGTGTATTACAGTTAGAAAAATTAAGTAGAGTTATTCATTTTGTGATGTAGTTTGAAGGTTATCATTGGTTGAACAAACTGTGAAATAAATAAGGGGCAGATATAATAAGATTTCATCTTCTTTCTGCTCCTTTCATTTTATCCTACTTGTATTCTTGTATCTGATGAAACTGTTTTGTATTGTTCTTTTAAAATGAATGAATAAACATCAAATCAAATCAACGGCCCAGTCAGAGTCCAGAACCTGAACCTGAAACCTTCAGAGAGCTGAGCAGAAACCTCAAAGAACTGAAGCAACAATGGAAATTAAAGCTGCAAGCAGCATTGAGGCCCTCGCAGCTTAGCGCCGCTCGGACCTTATTGAGGCGACCGCGCGAGCTCTAGCTCAACCGCTCGGTCGCCATTTCGAAGTCTCTCGTGTCTACTCCGCACCAGGGGTGCACAATAAATCTGGTTCAGATCGGATGATGTCTCACTGAGATATAACACTTTGAATAATCTAGGGGACGCTCTGGAGTCACATGTTAAACCACAATATCAATGTGTCCATAAGGTCTCACTGATGATACACAATAAATTTGGTTCAGATCGGATGATGTCTCACTGAGATATAACAGTTTGAATAATCTAGGGGGCGCTATGGAGTTATATGTTAAACCACAATATCAATGTGTCCACAAGGGCTCACTGATTATTCACAATAAATTTGGTTCAGATCGGATGATGTATCACTGAGATATAACTATAGAAATAATGTAGGGGGCGCACTTGAGTCAAATGTTAGCCCACCATATCAATGTGTCCACAAGGGCTCACTGATGATGCACAATAAATCTGGTTCAGATCGGATGATGTATCACTGAGATATAACAGTTTGAATAATCTAGGGGGCGCTCTGGAGTCATATGTTAAACAACAATATCAATGTGTCCACAAGGTCTCACTGATTATGCACAATAAATCTGGTTCAGATCGGATGATGTATCACTGAGATGGGACTATAGAAATAATGTAGGGGACGCATGAAGCGCAAGTTTGAGGCCTGGCCACGCCCCTTTAGCATAAACGAAAACGCAAACTTTTGATAACTTTTACTGTCCAATGTGTTAAGGGCATGTTAACCAAGTTTAAAGGCAATCCTTCAAAATCACTAAGAGGAGTTTGTTTAAATACGCAATTCAAAAACATCGGAAAATGACCTTTGACCCAAAATGGCCGACTTTGTTTTTGTTTTGGACCAGGGTTCCAAGAGACTTTTTTGTAGGTCCTGACAATTTACACATGTATACCACGTTTCATAATTCTGGGATAAAGCATGGCTGGGGGCTGATTTTTAAACTAAATTCTAGGGGGCGCTCTGGAAGAATCAGGCCACGCCCACTACATATTGGACTGCAGTCCTGTCGAGGGATGGATAAATATAGATCTTAGTGAATTTGGTGTAGCTGGGAGCTTATATTAGGAAGTTATTTTAGCTTGATGTTTCATGGAGAATGGCCAGATTTGAGGCTTGGCCACGCCCACATGCTTTGACATAGAAAAATTCTTTTGATAACTTTTGACCTTCAATGCCTCAAGATAGTGCTGACCGAGTTTGACGCCTGGATCTCGAAAGCTCTAGGACGAGTTCGCTCAGATATGACGTAAATGAAATAGACCAAATTGTGACTTTGACCTAAGGCCACGCCCACATGCTTTGACATAGAAAAATTCTTTTGATAACTTTTGACCTTCAATGCCTCAAGATAGTGCTGACCGAGTTTGACGCCTGGATCTCGAAAGCTCTAGGACGAGTTCGCTCAGATATGACGTAAATGAAATAGACCAAATTGTGACTTTGACCTAAAATGGCCGACTTCCTGTTGGCTTTGGACCATTGCTCCAAGAGACTTTTTTGTAGCTCCTGGTGAGATACACAAGTGTAACAAGTTTCATTATTCTGGGATAAAGCATGGTGTCAATTGACCTTTAACTGACAAGCACCAGTTTGCCAAGAACAATTAGCGAACAACAACAATATACAGTATACGTGTTTAGAAGTGCTGACAGATGATACACAGTAAACGTGGAACAGATCACATGATCTAGCAGTGAGATGTAACAGTTTGAAAAATAATGTATGGGGCACACTGGAGTCATCTGTTAAACCATAGTATCAAAGTGTGTAGAAGTGATCAGCCCTTTGTGAATAGCAAACAACCCTTTGGGTTGTTTTTACAATGGGTGCTAACGATCCATTGTTAAGATGATGGTAATCCATCATGTGAGCAACTGGTTTCAGTGGTCACCAGCAAACTGGTTGATCCACTTTGAGAGGGTGCAAAGACTGAGCTGAATATCAGACTTAGGCCCTGTTTACACGGACACTGTGTGGGGGAAACGCAACTTTTGGGTATGTTAATTAGGTTGAAAGTTTTGCGTTGACATGGGCAAATTCTGTGGATACGACTCTCTCCCCCCCACCACCCCGTACTCATGAATTTACTGTAGTTACCATGCTGGGCCTGTAGATGGCGCTGTGATTTTTGGAACCTTCACTACTGCGCACGCGCCACTGCTGCTTGAGGTAAACAAACAGAGCACACGAGGCAGCCTGTTTTCCTCTCTGGCTAAAAGTTCAGCTAAACTACAAGTTGTTGTCAACAAGTTAACAACAAGTTAAAGCTGGAATTTGGATAAGAGTCAACAGATTTGACACCAAGTGGACCGCTTCATCTGCGCACCAGTTGCTGACTGGACCGGAACCGAGTCAACATGTCTGACTTTAGTCCGTGAGAATCAGCTGATTTACAGCAGGGCTACAAGGTAAACCATGTTCTTAATAATGTTTCCTTGTGTTTAGTTCGATCACAGAACAACCAACTGAGGTTTTATTTTTATTTTTTTCCTGCGAGGTCGAAGCTGTTCCACGAAGCGGACCGGCGGTTCGGATGTGGGTCCAGTTTCCACCAGGATGAAAACAACAGAGTCCAGTTCATTAAAGTTCGGTTAACGTGTTTTTAAAAGTGTTCAATTTAATTCTCAGTGTTTGTGACATGAGTTTGTGGTGTTGAATAAATAAATAAATTAAAAATCAACCTGGTGTCTTCATTTTCAGCAGCATGTTAGGCATGACGTAACGAGTCCAGATAGCTTCATTTAGCTCAGATAAATGTAAATATCTCCCACGCTAACATAAATACTGTTTATTATTGTTAAACTGTTAATATATAGCACATTTAGTATGTTATAGTGCAGCGTGACACGTGAAATGTCCGACTGCCTCGTTAACAGCGACAACTGGATCCAGGCAGCTGGCTCTCTTCCAACACAGATGCAGGTAAGGTGTAGAATAATTAAATATGAGAATCAAAATATATTCCATCAGCTATAGTTCAGAAAGTGGTGCGTGTGTCCACTGTCCAGTCCACCGCCATTGTTAAAATGCCGGCTGTCTGCGCGTGCGTGCTGCGTGCATGTGTTCAAACAAAAGCTCCACGGGAGATGTTTACATTATCAACGGGGGGTCAGCGAAAAACTTCCACCTTGAGAGCAGGATCAGAAAAGTATCGGTGTCATCGAGGGGGGCCAGCGGTGTCGTGTAGGCGATAAGCAAAGTCGCAAAGAGAAAGTAGCGGTTACACTCAAAATACGCGCCGTGTAAACAGGCCCATATTCTCGAGCTCCGGCGTGGGAGTGAGGGGCTCGGTACTGTCCGGGTCCACTGGCGCTGCAACGGAGCCCATAGCCTTGGCGACGAAGTCCGCCTGGTGCCTCCTCGCAGCCTCCAACATCTGGCTGCAGTGTGAGCAAGATTCGGGCACATCTAGCGCCATTTTGGCATGTAACATCCCCAAGCAGACGGGACAGGCCTTGTGGGTGTCCGTCGTTGCGAGGGAAAAACCGCATCCGCTAGGACAAGCGCGCGAGGTTGGGCTAGCCGCCCTGCTGGTTTTAGGGATGCACCGATCCACATTTCTCACTTCCGATCCGATACCGATACTTATTAACTCAGTATCGACCGATACCGATACTTTCCCGATCCGATACTGTTCAGGTATTTGACTCTGTATAATGAAACTTTTGCACCCAAACTATTCATTTTAACATTGTGTGAGATAAACCCAATGAAGACACTCTTAAGCCTTACAATAGGGAACCCCCCTATTGTAAGGCTTAAGAGTGTCTTCATTGGGTTTATCTCACACAATGTTAAAAAGGGCAGTCACAGATTGTGATTGAACACAAGTGCTCTTTGAAGCTGGATCGGAAAAGTATCGGCAGGTTTGATCCGATACCCGATACTTAAATAATGCTGGTATCGGATGCCGATGCTAATACTGGATCGGATCGGCCCCATCCCTAGCTGGTTTTAGTCGGAAGTCTTGTCCTTCGCTTCCCTTTCTCCGGAGGCATATCCGAAATAAGGCGAGCGAGACTTTCCAGAATCCTTTTTCTTCTTTCTTTTTGAGACGTCCCCTCCGTCGCGTCGCTTTCGCTATGAGTTAGCAAGGGTAGCGGTGTGGCGCAGCTAGCGCCGTCGAGTGAAGCAGTCTGTGGAGAGAGGAGAAGAAAAACTTCTCAGGATGAGTCTCAGGATCAGGATGAGTCCTTCTGTTTAGGGGAGGCCTTTTCCGCATCAAGTCAGGGTGCGTCGGGGCAGATTATTCAAGCTTTAGGTCGTCGGCCATCACATTACTTGTAAAGATGTAACAGTTATATCTTTACAAGTAATGTGACCTGGCTCCCACTGGGGGGAGCTGTCGCCATGACAGAAGGTCCTACGGTCGCTTGGAGCAGATTCCTGAGCTGAAGCCGTGAGCGATTTAAAAGAAGCTGAAACGGGACACAAATGTATTGTGAGGGTCTGCTGGGAACGTCTGGCAGAGTCTCCCATAAGATGGACCTTTAACTCCCACTTATGGGAGAGCTTTGAACATGTTCCGAAGGAGTCGGGAGACATTGAGTCCGAGTGGGCCATGTTCCGCACCTCTATTGTCGAGGCAGCTTTTCGGGTTGTGGCCGCAAGGTTGTTAGTGCCTGTCGTGGTGGCAACCCTCGAACCAGGTGGTGGACTCCGGCGGTGAGGGATGCTGTCAGGCTGAAGAAGGAGTCATATTGGGCCTTTTTGGCCTGTGGGACCACGGAAGCAGCTGATAGGTAAAGGTAGTCCAAGCGGCATGCGGCTCGGTTAGTTGCTAAGGCAAAAACTCGGGTGTGGGAGGAATTCGGAGAGGCCATGGAGAATGACTTCCGTACGGCTTCGAGGCGATTCTGGTCCACCATTCGGCGTCTCAGGGGGGAAAGCGGTACGCGACCAACACCATTTATGGTGGGGATGGCGTGCTGTTGACCTCGACTTGGGATGTTGTGAGTCGGTGGGCGGAATACTTCAAAGACCTCCTCAATCCTACTGGCATGTCTTACACTGAGGAAGCGGAGCCTGGGGACTTTGGCTCGAGCTCTCTAATCTCTGGTGCTGAGGTCACCGAGGTGGTTAAAAAGCTCCGCAGTGACATGGCTCCAGGAGTGAATGACATTCGCCCGGAGTTCCTTAGGGCTCTGAATGTTGTGGGGATGTGTTGGCTTACATGGCTCTGCAATATTGCGTGGACATCGGGGGCAGTTCCCTTAGATTGGCAGACTGGGGTGGTGGTTCCCCTATTCAAAAAGGGGGACCATAGGGTATGTTCCAACTATAGGGGGATCACACTCTTAAGCCTCCCTGGTAAGGTCTATTCAGGGGTTCTGGAGAGGAGGGTCCATCAGATAGTCGAACCTCGGATTCAGGAGGAGCAATGTGGTTTTTGTCCTGGTCGTGGAACACTGGACCGGTTCTACACCCTCAGAAAGGTCCTGGAGAGTGCGTGGGAGTTTGCCCGACCAGTTTACATGTGCTTTGTGGACTTGGAGAAGGCATTCGACCGCGTCCTTCTGGGGTTCTGTGGGAAGTACTCCGGGAGTATGGGGTACCAGGCCCTTTGATATGGGCTGTTAGGTCCCTGTACGACCGGTGTCAGAGCTTGGTCCGCATTGCCGGTAGTAAGTCAGGCTCGTTTCCAGTGAGAGTTGGACTCCGCCAAGGTTGCCCTTTGTCACCGATTCTGTTCATAACTTTTATGGACAGAATTTCTAGGCGCAGCCAAGGTGTTGAGAGGATCCGTTTTGGTGGCCTTAGAATCACTTCTCTGTTTTTTGCAGATGATGTGGTCCTATTGGCTTCATCAGGTCGTGATCTACAGCTTTCACTGGAGCGGTTTGCAGCCGAGTGTGATGCGGCCGGGATGAGGATCAGTTCCTCCAAATCCGAGGCCATGGTCTTGAGCCGGAAAAGGGTAGCATGCCCTCTCCGGGTCGGGGAGGAGGTCCTGCCCCAAGTGGAGGAGTTTAAGTATCTCGGGGTCTTGTTCACGAATGAGGGAAAACTGGAGTGTGAGATCGATAGGCGGATAGGTGCAGCATCCGCAGTGAAGCGGGCGCTGTACCGGTCTGTTGTGGTGAAGAGAGAGCTGAGTCAAAAGGCAAAGCTCTCAATTTACCGATCGATCTACGTTCCCACCCTCATCTATGGTCATGAGCTTTGGGTTGTGACCGAAAGAACGAGATCTCGGATACAAGCGGCTGAAATGAGTTTTCTCCGCAGGGTGTCTGGACTCTCCCTTAGAGATAGGGTGAGAAGCTCAGTCATCCGGGAGGGACTCAGAGTAGAGCCGCTGCTTCTCCACATCGAGAGGAGCCAGTTGAGGTGGCTCGGGCATCTGGTTAGGATGCCTCCTGGACGCCTCCCTGGTGAGGTGTTCCGGGCACGTCCCACCGGGAGGAGACCCAGAGGAAGACCCAGGACACGCTGGAGGGACTATGTTTCTCGGCTGGCCTGGGAACGCCTTGGGATTCCCCTGGAGGAGCTGCTCCAAGTGGCTGGGGAGAGGGAAGTCTGGGTCTCCTTACTTAGGCTGCTACCCCCGCGATAAGCGGAAGACAATGGATGGATGGATGATGGATGAAACCAGATTGAAATTAATGGAAGAAGGGAGTGTCGATGGAGGGATGGGTGGTGATTTTGTGAAGCCTGAGAAGGTTGGGACTGAAAGACGTTGGAAAAAGCTGGGAAAGTTCTGATAAAGAGGTTGCGGGTAAGGACGGTAATGTGACCTGGCTCCCACTGGGGGGAGCTGTCGCCATGACGGAAAGTCCTGCGGTCGATTACGGAATGATGTCACGGGAGACGTTGGAAGCGGAGGCGGAAGCTAGAACATAAGTTGTGGCTGCGGGTTGTTCAGATGACAATGAAGTTGTTGTCTGTTGAGGTGTGGAGGAAATGAGTTGAAAGGGTCATAATTTATTGTCCGAACAGCTGAAAGGGATTCCTTTTTCTCGGAGAGACCGTTGAAAGCTGGCAACGGTCCATGGCTTGAGAAGCTGGCGGGTTGGAATAACGCTGGAAGAGGAACGCTAAGAAGCGGTCGTACTGAGATCGGGTGAGTGACGCTGAGGACCAGGGAAACGAGCATATTGACTGACGCTTCAAACTGGTCGACGACCACGAGAATGAGAAGTAGATGCGGGTGGCAGAATGACTTCAGATGGGTGAGAAACTGGAGATGAAATAGTTTGGGAATGAGTCTTAGGATTGAAAAATACTTAGCTGAGTCGTTTGGAGCCTGGAGCTCATCTGGTAACAGAAGGAGGGGACTCGTCGACGGCGGATAGAACGTCCAAGAGATCCTCCAAATCAGAGGGGTGGAGGTCGAGTGACGAAGCATCTTCCTTGGTGAGTAGAATCGCCATTGACAAAACGTAACAAACTGAGATGAGATGAATGGGTGAACGAGGTTTAAGTAGGTAGCATGGGATAATTGGAGGCGTGATTTGGGTGTGGCCCTGCTCCCAAACCTAAGTTAACTTATTAACTCCATTATTTATTCCATCTATCTAACTGTTGACAACAGTGACTAACAAAACAAGGCTGTCTTTAGGATCCACCCTCTTCACAATCTACACAAGTAATGTAGGTCAGAGCATCCCTGATGCATCCTTACATTTCTATGCTGATGACACAGTTGTTTATTGTCGAGCTTAAACAATTTCTAGGGTTTTCCAGCTTTACAGTCTGCTTTTGACATCATCCAGTCAGATTTGTTCCTTCGCAAACTTGTACTACAGTAAATGCAGATGTAGTGGGACAGGCCCTCATGCTTGACCTTCAAGTACACCTTTTCACATCTCTCTGAAACTCTTAGTGTTAAGGGCGAGGCATAGCTCCACGCTAGCGCGAGCGCGAGGCCACGCGGCGCCACACTGTGCGAGCTCCGCTTGCACAAGCCTTTGAACGCTCGCGCGAACGCGCCAAGCTCAAATTTTACGACCGCTCACGCGCGCGCGGTGTCTCACAATAAACTGCCCTGGTGGCGGACTGTTTTGTATGACACACAAATGAATTAAATTCCTCTTCTTTATCGCTGATCGGGCCTTTTCTTTTGTTTTTTTGCCTAAAGTCAAGTAATCGCTTGAAGCGGTCACCATTCACTTCCTCCTCCGATGAGGAGGAATGAATGAACTTGTCACGAGTGAACTAAACTCATGTCCAACGTGGATGCGCAGGTTCTAAACATTTCCTGGTGTGCTTGTCTGCTGTGTGGGTTGAAGGACCAGCGCTCCCTGTTTTAATTTTAATTTTTAGGACTTTTTTATTAACATATAAACACAGAACAAAGCTGCACAGCCCTCTGCCTTTTCTTCAGACCCGACATTCTTCTCAGACCCGACCTGTCAATCAAATCAGTAGGCTGTCAGCAAATGACCAATCAGCGACCTCAATTTGTCCCGTAGCTAAACGCTCCGCCCTGCTTCTGCTCAAATGACATCAAGTATTTGGAGCGAAAACGTTGGAGCCACACGCTGCTTCACGCTGAGCTCTGCTGTGAACCCCCCACGCACAGCACACGCGCGTGGCGCGGCGCCCGCTCGAGCGCGGAGCTTTGCCCCTGCCTTTACACTTTTCTTGAGCTCTCAAGGAGACAAGTGGACACTATTTTATTACATTTATTTTGTATTAAGAGACACAAATCAGAAGAGACTTTCTTTAATTTGTGTTAATTCAGAATTAATCAACACAATAACTTCAATATACTGTATTGATCATGGTTTATGCTGTTAGCATATTATTCACTTCTTCATATGATTGAATCAAAGCATCACCTGTTATGCATATGAACAGTATACTCTTAATATGTGTATGATTTGACTAAGCTGGTCTATTTTAAATATGCCAAAGTTAAAAGAACAAATCAGAATGATCTTAGTATTTGTTTGAAGAGTTTTGGGAATGAAGTGAAATGTCGAGGGCATAAGTTGTCTCCGGTCTCCTGTCCTTTCTAAAAACAATTCATCTGTTCTCAAAACTGATTCTCTGTTTTTCACACCTGCAAGTCTTCTGTTTAGTCTTCGTACGAGAAACTGTCTACTTCTCGTGTAACAAACATTTCACCTGACGTCAACAAATCTCCTCCCTGTTCTGGTCACAAGAACCAATGAAACGGAGAGAAAACTCTTATGTCAGATCCTGTTAAAGGTCCCAGCTTCCTGTAGGCTCGTGGGAGTGAAAGGGAGTGAAAGAGAGCAAACTGAACTTTGGAGTTCTCTGGGAGAAACTGGGATGTGAACTTTCTCTCTCCAAGCTGTTGTACGTCCAACCATGAGTCAAAGGTCTGCGTCTTCAGCAAGGTTCCAACAGCACGTCAGCTGTGAACCATTAGAGTGTCACAGCTCCAAGCTGTGAACTCTTTCTGTGAGTTATATCTTGAAAACCAAACCGGAGCTGAGTGCATTACTCTGGGAGGCAGGATGCAGACCTCACGAGACAGTGGAAAGATGAACGTGAGTCGCCTGTAAAACGTTGCAAGACATGCGTGTATGGCTTGACTAATTTACCGGAGTTGAGACAGGAAAATCTTCACAAAAGTAAAGAGTCGTGTTCATCACGGTATAGATGTCCAGCCGAACCCAACCAGAGGATGTGCTGTCTCTGGTTAAAACATCTCAAGATAAGACTTCAACCATTTCCCTTTCATCCTTAAAGACCGTGTAAAGTGAATTTCAATATTTTCTTCAATAAACATTATAAATGTCATAATTGTAATCTTATAAATGAGTAAAAAGTCTCAAAATTGTAGCTCAATTAATTTTGGAGTTATAGATCAAACTGTGTATAAAGATATGTCTGTTTCAGGATTTTTTAGGCGTGTTTTAAATGTGACCGCGTTTCGTCACGCGGTCTTCTTAAGTATAGCCCCACCCCCTGCAGCTCCAGCCGTATAAATTACTTCTTCGCCTCGGTGGAGCCGTTCACTCGCGAATCGCAGATAGCATCAGATAGCAATAGCTATAGCTCCTTTTTTGCTAAGAAAATGCGACAGGTCCATTGCATACTTAGTTATCAACGTGATTACTCTATATTTTAATCACCAACACAGACCCCGCATGCGATGTGACCGGGTCGGACCGGGTGCAGCGAGTCCGCTCATCTTCTAAAATAGCGCTTATTATTAAACACATAACAGCGGAGTTATGAATTATAGTTGTGTCCTCAACTTTAAAAACAAAACCAGAGTTGTTTGTGCACTAAAAACAGCGTAACTCTTGGAAAAAGGAGCTGCTGTTACAGCCAGAACTCAGATAAAAACAGAGCAGGTTTACTGGATCTCTGCTGCACCTGTCTGCCTCTCCACACACAGCTCAGGCTGTGAAGAACGATGCCGACCGTCACAGTGGTCACTGTCTGACTCAGAGTCTGAGTCTGGCTCTGGAGGTTCAAATGAGTAGGGCTGGAGAACTCCAATTAGGCTGCCAGCCTTCGCGAACATCTTCAGGGTGCAGGACACGGGCGCAGTACTGCGCTGAAACCACGCCCACGCGCTGACACGCCCCCAGCGTTTCAGACCAGGGCACAATTATGTTTTTTCATTATTTTTGAGACTTAATTTTATAAGGTAAACAATGTTTTTAATCAGTCAGATTTATATGGGTGATTAATAACACATATTTATGTCATGTGACAAACTCAAAACACACATTTAATTTTACTTTAAATGGTCTTTAAACTTCCTCCTTAAACTTTCTCCTCTTATTTTTATTTCTAAAAGTAAAACTTTGAGTTTGTGCCGCAGAAATAAGTTAATAAGACCCATGACTTGTGTTCTGTTGTTCCTATGTTTTAATCTGCTGAAAAGTTAGTTATAGGAAACAATCGATCAATCTATGTAAATATGTTTTGATTGTAAGTTGATGATTTGTTATTAAATGGTTCTACCTTTGGTAGGTCAACATAATAACGTTTCCTGTCAATTACATTTCTTCATTGAGTCACAGATTTATTGGATATTAATCTGAAAAAGATGAGAACCCGGAAATTATTGATGTATTTTCTGTCAGTCTAAACCCTGCCAAATTTACATCTAAAAATAGATAAGTCATTAAATTGATCTCATTCTATTTTGTTACATATTGGTGGCCTGTACCGGTCTCTGAAAGATTTAATATTTAATATTTCTGTGCTCATATAACATGTTTGCATATTTTGTCCAATTTTAGACTCTGACAGATTATTTCTTTTAGCTGGAAAAGTGTTCAAAATGGTGCATAATCTGCTTGTCTTGTCCTTTGAGGCTGGGAAATTGTTTGTAATCAACTTTTAAGACGTTAGTTGATGCTTTTGGTGAAGACTTGTTATGGTTTTGTGTGGTTCTGTTCCGGTCCGGTTCACGTGATTGCACAAACTGGTGTACAAATCCTTGGAATGACCGCCGAGTCATTGCTGAAAGCTATAATAGCATTGGCAAACTTCTTGTGTGTGGTATGCTACATTTTAGACAGCAATAGAACACATTATCCTGCTCTGAAACGCGTTATCAGCTCTGTCTAAGACGGTTCTGTGCCGGTTCGGTTCTGATAAGGTGGTCTCGGCTCTGTTCGAAGTCATTTTGTTGTTTCGACGATTAAAATTGCTGTTTTTCACTGAGGAGGCTCAGTGGACCCGTTAAATGTTGTCGCCATACATTTCAGATTTTTGCGATGTTGTGGAGAGTCTTTATTAAGTTGTTAAGAGTCTGGATATTTAAGATAACAGCTAGCTTGCGTCCATCTTGAAAGCCGCATGTATTTCTTGTTGTGTTGTTCGAGGAGATGAGACTACGTTTTGGTGGCTCGTACATCGTCTGAATGGATTTAAATTGTTTTTCTGTTGTCTATTGTTACGGTGTGTTGACATAACTTTGATCCTTGTTTCTGGACTTGGGTATGATAGTTCTGGCTGGGGGTTTCTGGGAATTGCTATCTTTGCATTGTCCTGGCATTTCACATTAGGATTATTGTTGTTTCAATTTTATATGACTGTTTGAAGCTGCTGGTGGTGAATTTTGTCTGTGTTTGTGAGACGTTTGCTAGCGTGTCGCAGCTACGTGCATTTTTCATTGTGGTTGGCCGCTGTGTCAAAACCCACCGCTCTTCTTCTCTTATTACGTCTGCGGATTACTGTTGTGCACTGTTTTCACATTTTTCTGGGGATCTATGGAGCCTATTTCTGTTCCAACGTTGTTAGAGGGTGGTTCGACGAACCGTCTCTTCTTCTGAACTGGACCGGAAACTGTCCGGTTCCGACGAAGACTCTGTTGTTTTTCAACAGTTAGAAGTGCTGTCTTCCTCTGGTAGGCTCGGATACGTGCCTGTATGTGATTTGGTACGTTAACAGAATTTTTTCTGTGGGGTTTTAAGCGTTTATTTTGAGAAAAAAGATTCAGGATTTTGGGGTAAGCTATGGTAGCATTTCTGTCGCTAAGGCTGCTTGAAGCGCTGTGATTGGTCCATTGTGTGTTGTCTTCAATGTCGTTGGTTTTGATAGGCTACTGGTCGTCAGATTTCATTTTTGTACACACATTTCTGACAGTTTATCTGTTTTGTTTCGCTTCTATGCATGTAATATCGTCGAAGACTGTTTAGCCGCGGTGTTTTGTGATATTTATATGTGTTTTAGAGCATTAAAAAGTCCGTTCAACGTTAAAATCCGACCGACCTTGAGGTCCGTGAACGCGTTGTTTGAACGGCACGTCAACGTGTGTGACGTAGAGAGACGTAAGGTATAAAAGACTACATTACCCATGAGTGCTTGGGTTAAGAACTACATGTTTTGTCTTTGCTGTGATTAGTCGGTTACGCTGTAAGTGGTGACACATGCCAAGTGGGACGGTCCACTCTTGTCGTCAGGTTTCACTTCAGTCCTGAGTTAAAAGTTCTTAGTCCTCACGAGCTTCGAGCTTGCTTGTCCGTTCAGATCTTTGAAAACCTGTTCAATCGCTGTTTTTGAGATATTAAATGATGCTTTCACAGTTGGTGTAAGACTACCAAACGCCATGTGACCTGCGGTCACGTGACACCGGAAGCTGCAACTGGTTTAGGGGACCGACCATTTTCTTTGAAAAAATATTAAAAATCACAGTATCTGTTCTAAACGATGTTAGTCACATCGTGTTGTCTCTTATAAGAACGTGGTTCTAATGATTATCACGTAAAGGCTCTAACTCTTTCTGTAAGGTGCTTTTAGTCGGTTTTGTTGGGTACTTTTCGTGAGCTAACGGCTAAGGCTACGCTCACGGGTGACAACAGAGCCTCTATAGCGGTCAGAAAGAGACATTACAGTCGTTGTAGTAAAATCATATAAGCTCACAGCTCCCATCTGTTGGATAAAGGGAAGCAGAACATTTACACAGAATTGATGTAGACATGTCTGCATTTTATTTAAAATTAACACTTTTGATGTAATTCTGTGCACACGAGCTTTCCTGTTTATTTTAAACAAAAAGTTTGAAATAACAAACATGAAGCTTCTTGTGACTTGATTTTTCACAAAAAATCAAAACAAAGATAGGAGAACATATTTGGTAATGTCATTGCACAACAACTTAATAAAAATCACTGATTTTTATTTAATGTGACATTTTGAATGTTATGCTGTGCACACAGGCACTCCAGTTTATTTTAAATACAAGGATTATTTAAAATAACAAAGCCCCTTTTCTCTCCTGATAACTGTCAAATGCAGTGGAAACAGTTTCACTGAAACTGCAAAACATCTGTTTAAGGCATGATGAAGCAGCATCCTGGGAACATTTTACAGTAAAACATTGCATTTAGGTCAGATCATTTTTATAAGTAAAAGTAAGGATTTATTTGCACATTGTAAAATCAAACCATCTTACTTGATTTTTCACAAAAAAATCATTACAAAGATGGAAGTTCAAGAAGGTGCAGCAACTGAATGTGTCCCAAGATGGGTTAGGTGGAGCCAAGGCCCTGCCCCTGTCCCTCGCACAGTGAGACTTTCTGTCTCAGAGTGTGGTGACTACTCAGCTGCTGCGAATGTCTTTCAAAAATCAGGTGAACATCCGCTCTCTTTCTTTGACAGGCTTGTCCATGCCTATTCAGGTGACATGGAGGGGGATGAACAGTTTAAACGTCTTTTCGGTGCAAATCTTTGGCCTAAGCTAATCAGGTGTGTACGCCTCAAGGCTGATTTCAAAGAGTGTACCTTGGAAGGAGTAAAACAATACGCTGTGAAGGTTTTTGATGTGCTCACACAAAGCAGGACACCCTCAGAGGTGTGCCCAGGTCAAATGGTCAAACCCCAGTCGCTGAAAGTAGAAGAGGTTCCCCCTCCTACAAATAGCGAGATTAAACAAGATTTTCAGACTGGCCAACAATGAAATGTTGGTGCCAACTGGAACAGTGACTCAAATCGGTTTACGGGAAGCTCTACTCCTCATGCACCTCAGATTGAAAAATCTGAGATGAGTAATGAACCACAAAAGGTAGGTGTTCGCTCTCTAGGTCAACCATTTCCCTTTGATCCTTAAACTTCCTCCTTAAACTTTATCCTCTTATTTTTATTTCTAAAAGTAAAACTGTGAGTTTGTGTCGCAGAAATAAGTTAATAAGACCCATGACTTGTGTTTTGTTGTTCCTATGTTTTAATCTGCTGAAAAGTTAGTTATAGGAAACGATCGATCAATCTATGTAAATATGTTTTGATTGCAAGTTGATGATTTGTTATTAAATGGTTCTACCTTTGGTAGGTCAACATAATAACATTTCCTGTCAATTACATTTCTTCATTGAGTCATAGATTTATTGGATATTAATCTGAAAAAGATGAGAACCCGGAAATTATTGATATATTTTCTGTCAGTCTAAACCCTACCAAATTTACATCTAAAAATAGATAAGTCATTAAATTGATCTCATTCTATTTCGTTACACAGACAAAACCAAAGGGATGTTGTTTTCAAATCAAGAGTTGGTTACAACAGTTCTTCTATCTATTTTATCTTCGAATTGTGTTCCTATCGAGTTTGTCGATTCTTACAAAAATTTGGGTATCTTGGTCGATTAACATCTCTCTTTTAAGCCCCATGTCAAAAACTTGGTAAAGAAACAGAAATTAAAATTAGGTTTCTTTTTCAGAGACAGTTCCTGTCTAATTTTGCATGCTAGGAAACACCTTGTAACTGCTACTTTCCTTCCTTCCATTGATTACGGTGACATTACCTGCAAGCACCTTGCAGATGTTGGATGCTGTCTATCACAGTGTGCTAAGTTTTATAACTGGTTTTAACTACCAGTTGCATGTTGCATGCAACATGTTGCCAAATAGAGTTTCGGTTTTCCAGCCCAAAAATCTGTTAAAAACTGCCCTATCTTTAAAAAAAACACCCAATCAAAATATTGTTATATTTTACTGTT
>JBBPBX010008832.1:21519-38543 GCA_038048925.1 Garcialebias charrua
TTGTTTCTGTAAGAACATTATCAAATATTTTACATGAACGGTAAGATCGCTCCACCCACGAAGAAATGTAACTCAGGTTCAGCTGACCTCAGACAAACAAACAAAGATAGCTGTAATGGTGGAGGTAGTGAAGCTCATGCTGCTACCGGAGACCTTTTGTGAGGCAGTTCTGCCTTATCAGCCAACATTAAGGCAAAGAAGACAGAAAAAACTAAACAAACTCTAATCTACTAATAAGTTCAAATATTTACTGTATTAGATGTTTTCATGCCGCAGAGCGACACAGGGCAAAAACTCGCAGTGACATTCAGTTTGTAAGAGTACATTTTACAAAGTACATTACACAACCTATTAAATACTTTGTACAAAATCAGTTCAGTGTTAACTGATCATAAACAAAGACTAAACTTATACAACCAGAAGCTGCAACACATAAAACACACAAAACAAAACACAGCTATCATTAACCTTTAATTTAACCATTAATTAATGTAATAACACAGTGTCTATTAATGTGTATAACACAATCATTGTTCCACACTTAATATATTGTACTGATGTTTGGGGGAAAGCATTTAAAACAATTACAAAGCCTATTTTTAATTTACAGAAAAGAGCTGTAAGAGTTATCACTAGAAAACATTACTGTCATCCATCAAGTACTGTACATTATTTTATCAACTGAAGTTATTGAAGTTCCATGATTTGGTAGATTATAATATTTTATCAGTTATGTTTAGGGCTCAGAATAACACCTTACCTTTAAATATCCAAATGCATTTTGTCAAAAGACAAAGTTGTTATAATCTTAAGGGAACAGAGATATTTGTCAAACCAAAATTCAGAACTAGTTTGAAGGGACGTTCTACCTCAATCCAGGGAACCACTAGACTGAGGAACAGCTTCTACCCTGAGGCTGTCAGACTCATGAATAAATAAATAACAAGAATAAACACTGCAAAATATCACATCATGTTGATGCTGATCTGTTTCTTGTTGCTGCGTTTCACCTGTGACCATCTGCTCATAATGACTCATGTTCGTGCTGCTGTTTATAACGATGTTTTTCTACTACATTAGGGCTTAGAGTATTACTAGCTGATGCTTCTCTTAGTTAATCCTAGAATGTTATTACTGTTTTTCTCTTGCATTTGTTGTTTCTCTTGTAGTTGTTGTTGGATGTAACTCATAACAGGGTGTGTGATGGTGAGGCTGAAGGCTTCAATCATTCTGCTGTTAGTGTTTTGCTGTGTTATGCCAGGTCATCCTAGAGGTCGTCCGTCATCCATCCGAGGGACATGGGGGATGTTCCCAAGGTTTGAGCGTGGTCTGGTTGTGGTGAATTGTACAGGCTGTTTATAATCTTTAAACTTTTTGGTTTACTTCTTGCGCTTTGAAGTTGATCCCAGCTTTTACTATTTAGGACTATTCATATTTTCTTCAGCTTTGATGAGTTTTATACTTTTTGGGTAACTTCAATACAGTACATCTTAGGCTCAAGGATGGTTAGGGGCTGAGTCTGCTTTTTACTGTCTTAAGGGTGCTTTTGCAGCTTTAAGGGTTTGCTTCATTTTTAATTTACTGTTAAGGGGCTTCAGGTTTAATCTTATTCTTTACTATTTTTTGAGAGTATGATTTTTAGGTGTTTTAATAGTGAGTTAGCTCCAGTGCCCATGACTATCAGTGTTTCACATTTCCATTGTTCTTCTTTTTCTTTTGGCTTTTCACCCTTCAATTGCAGCACCTACAGGTCTGAGGATGAGTGTCAGCGTACGAGGGTTGGGACAGACTGGGGGACCACATGCGGGCCAAGAGAGGGTGGTGGGGTCGCAGGTGTCTTAGTCTGCTCCCGGGGCTGGTCGTGAGTTTGCTTGAGGGTTTAGATATTGTAGTGTGTTGTAGATTTTTCGGGTGCTTTAGGTTTTAGCATTTCTGGAGTCAGATTTGTATAGGGGTTGTAAGGTGTGATTGTTATTGGTTTTTGTGGTGTCGTTTTGTTAGTTGTGCTCGTATACTGTTTGCTTATTGGGGGTATCAAATTGTTTGGGAGTTTGGTTTAGGGTGGTGCTAGTGTTGGAGTCAGGTTGTGTTGAGGTAGGGGGTTGTTTTGGGTTGTAGGTTTGTTGTGTGTTTTGATTTTTGGTGGGGTGAATTATCTCTTGTGCTTGGATGCTGGGTGCTCTCTGGAGTACAGGTGGGGTCGTCCGTTTTTGGTGGCCTATTTTCAATAGGCCATGAGAGGGAATGAAGAGTTATGACACCGTTGTATACTTTTTACTAATTATATATGCTCAAGAAGTGTTACTGTTTCATCAAGGTATTCTCGCTGTACTTTAGACGAACACAAATTACTTCTGGTTAACATGTGACATTGCAGATACACTCTGTGAAACAACATATTACACATACCACAGAATAACTTTTAAGTAGAACACATTACACATTAGGGCTCACATTATATGAGATTAATGACACACACATCATTAGTGATCAATCAGAGTACTTACCCACAGTCTACGATTAACAACACAGCAAACTTATAGTTTTCAGACTGCACAGAAATGCTTCATACAAGGTCAGTGCACCAGAAATCAGTCAACAACCTTGAACACCATGGTAGCGAGCTAGAAGCAGCAGGTTTATCTTGAAACAACCAATAGGAATACGACAAGATGCAATAACAGAGGAACACACGATCACTAGCAGAGCACTTTTTGAGGGAACGCCATTGAGGAAGGTTCAGTATTTTGCTCCCATATTATATGCATATAAAATGTATTTTATGCCTGTACTCTGATTATTCCTGACCTGTAACCCTTATGCCTGTCAAAATAAATTCCTTTTTATACAAGTACTCTCTCTCTCCTTTTGAGCACGTCTTTAAGAGTTTAGGACTCTTCAAATGGTGACCCGACATTCAGGAGGGGGAGACAGACGACGGACCAGCTTCTGGCAACCTGCAGAGTTGGGCCTCATAGCTGAAGGTAAGCCGTGCCTTTATGGTTTAAACCACAAAACGTCTATTTGGCCATAAATACAATTTTAGTCATCTCTGCATTTGGCCAGGACCTGTCTCGGGATAAAGACAGTGACAGTTTGATAAGCTAACTATATCCTTTCTGGCCATTTCTGACAGCTGGGTTCGGTTTAATCAGACGCTCTGGGCTTCGCCCCGAACCGGAAGTGGGCTTTCGGAACCACTTGGGCCCGTTCGGGCCTGCGCACACGAGGGTGTGTTCGGCGCGCGGACGTTACGTTAATAGTGTGTGTCGTTGTACGTTTGATTATTTATTACTTACTTTTGCTTACTTTTGGGTTGGTGAACGTGTTAGATTTGGGTCGTGGGTAGCACTTGGCGACCGCTTGTTTCACAGGGGGCAGATCCGTTCCGTCACGTGAGTAGCGGACATCGCGGAGGCTTGTTTCATTGGCTCGTTCAGAATAACGTTTCCGGGTACGTTCGATTCCTTGAGTAGCTGGTTAGGCCTTCCAGCTTGTTTCACGTGCGGACGTTCAGGACTCCTTAACGAGTTCGATGCATGCGTTTGTGAGTAGCTGGATTTGCTGCAGCTTGTTTTGAGGTCGCTCGTTAACACCCGATGCCCAATGTGTGGGTTCTCACCGGAAGTCACGTGCGACATGAATAAACTTCATCTCCCAGGTACACGGCGGTAGCGCACCAGGCGTACTCCTGACGAGGTGGTACTGTCTCAAGGATTCTGGGAATCCTAGCTGCGCTTAACGTCAGCGGGCCAACTTTGTGCACTAGGAAAGAGACGTGATTAGGCCTTTAGTTACAACATGGGAGGTGCTGAGTCGAGGAGGACTCAGTGAGTCGATGAGGACTCTGGCCAACATGCCCCAAGTTTGCATTCGGTCCGGGACCGTAAGTGCGTGTTGGTTCTCGTTTTTGCTTAGTTTGATTAAGTGTTTTTTTTTGTTCGTGCTGCATTGGTGATAAAAAAAGGGGGAATGTGTTTTGTGAAATTATGTTTCAATGTGCAAGTATAAGTTGTTCGTGTCGACTCAAGTGTGTTCTGTGATTTTTTTTTGTATTTTTCTGGCAACCAGGAGTAAAATAGGAAACATAGGGTTAACGTATAGAACAGTATGGATAACTCTTCACACCCATAGGAAGAACTGAATAGAGTTTTAAGAACTTGAATTAGACTCTTAAGTTATATAGTTCAATATTTATAGGTCACAACGAAAATTATTTGAAAATAATTTAACAAGAAAAAACCTTGAACAATCTCTGAGATGGAAAATGCTAGATAAAATTTTAGTCAACAAACCCCACATTATATGGACCATATACTGTAGTTACTTACGGTACAGATAAAAAATTTAAGATAAAAACTAGGACAAGCTATCCGAGGATTAAATAATCACTATTGTACTGACAGACATAGGCAGTAGATAATGCAGAAATGATAAAACAAACATTGAGGCGCTGAGGTTAGAACAAAGTTTTATTTAGATAATTTAATATATTAACAAACGTAGTCTCCACCTCCTCAGTTGTTGGTGCTGGTTTCCTGAAATACAAAATAAACATTGCATTAAAACAGTTTACACTTCTCCATTTTAACAGGATTAAATAATTTTCTACAGCGTGATTAGTTGTGCTGTTGCGCAATTAGGAATAAATGTAGGTGAAATGAAAAATAGAAATTCAGCTCTGAATGGGAAGGCCACAAGACGTGTACAGTTTTAAAAAAAATAAACAAATAAAATATTTGCGGACAGTTCGAAACAAATTGATTAGCGCCGAATGAACCTTTACGGTTTGAAGGATTGATCGGGAAGGATTATGACATTCTATCTCAATAATTAGAGGTTATAACACTTAAACAAACGGGAAATTTGGAAATTGCAGTGGGACCTCCCATTAGCATAGCA
This sequence comes from Garcialebias charrua, assembly GCA_038048925.1. NCBI lineage: Eukaryota > Metazoa > Chordata > Actinopteri > Cyprinodontiformes > Rivulidae > Garcialebias > Garcialebias charrua. The sequence goes on from JBBPBX010008832.1 coordinate 26,422, forward strand.
TAGGCTGTCCAACAGCGGACATTTTATAGCTTTGTAACGGTAGACAGTTCACATCGGATTTGCTGAACAAAGCATACAGAGTGGCGTGTCGTGTAGAGAAATGATATCGACTTTAAATAATCCAAATTTAGTTTTTGTAGACGAACTTAGCAGCTAACAGCAAAGCTAACGAGCCATGAGGGACGAGGTGGTTCACGAGGCGTCGTCCGCAAACTTTGTGTATAGGCCGTCAGGATGTGGAACTGAACGCATCATACTTATATTTTCTCATATATATATAAGAAGCAGAGAAAGTTGATTACCGATTTGGAGGACGTACTTTTGTGTATAGTTCCAGTGAATGTACACGTCTTGTGAATGTTGACCCGGGAGGAGGGAGGCAAAAGACACAGTCGTTTCCTGTACAGCCTGAGTATAATGGAGACCCCTAATGGACAAAAAAAGGTACTGCAGAGAGAAGTATAATAATTTATAGAGACACCAAACATAGGTTAAAGCCACTTTCACTTGTAATTTAATTTAGTTAACCAGTTGGGTTAGGTGTTCTGAAGCATTTAATAATAATTAAAGGATCCTTGGATAGATTTTAATAGCTATTTAGAGTCAGATAAATTTAAAGAGAGAACAGAAAGGGATGACAACCTCTCTCCCTTGAAACGTGTACAACACAAACATTTAATTAACTAGGCACACATAGGAGGTATTAACACAAAGCACAAGGATAATTAATCTGTATACAGTATTGACTTGCATGGATTATGGACATTAAAAGCAACAAGTGGACAGATTGGGGTTTGAAGGATAATAAAGAGGGAGTAGCCCTCACAGACAGGTCCTAAATAAATACACCTTTAATTTAAATCTATTGAGGACATAAATTGAATCTCAATTTATAACAAGTGGAGAATTGGACTTTAAAAATCGACTATTCTATACCTGGAACAACAGGAAAAATGAACGAGCCCATATTTTGACTTTGAATAAATGAGCCACTGAGCTTACCAATTTCAAATTGACAACTTAGGAGGGCATTCCGCGGTGCCGTTTGGACATGAAAATTATAAACAATACACAAACAAAACTATAGAGAGGGCAGATTTTAGAAGGCTCAAGGAATTGTCTAATTATCATAGACTGTATACTAGTAAGGTGGTCTTAGAAAACAGTACATTATATTTTCTGAAATAAAAGTGGGCTATAATATTTTTTTGGGTTTAAGGTAAATTGATTATTTCACTTTTAGGTAAACTAATGTTTTGGGTCTGTTGTGCAGATCAGATTAAAAAGATGCCTCTGTCGAAGGATCCACAATAAAGTTTGTTAACAGATGATTAATTTGATCCTGGTCTGTTAATGATTTTACTCTTTCTATTTTTTCACTTTTTTGAAATAGCCTCATTGGACAGAGTGCACGGATCGGGAAGAGTAAGTCTGATAGATCCCACCACATTTTTGCAGAACAATTGGTAGTAGAACATGCATTACGGTAGGACTATCCAAAACACATGCAGCATCTGACTTTTGACTCTCGGCTACTGTGGTTATTGATCGGATCGGATCAGAATTATTATGACGGTGTGTCCAGAACTGGATCACTGTGACTTCACTGAGAACAACATGGCTGGACTCACATGCAACCCTGCTCAAAGAACTTTCGAGGGGCTTATACAAGAACAACTGAAATCAAGGCACTAAACGAAGGAAGTACACTGAGCTGTCATCCAAGCGAAAGACTGTCCACAAAGACTTTCAGCCAAGCAGAGACAAAGACTTTGTCAAAGAACTGTCAAAACACGGCCATCAAGCACGAATGGCCAGAACTTACAGTCCGGATTTGGGGGTTTCCGGGACAAGAAAATCAGCCCAGTAACATCCCACTGGAGGCTGGTACAAGACACAGCTGAATACATTAAAAGTCAAAGACAACGGGTCTTGAAGTCACCCATTTCAGCAGTCCGGCGAAGGCCGCACCCCATATTGATCTGTGAGGATCTGTCAATGACTTTGGTATCCGGGATCAAATCTACATTTGCTATGATATATTTTTAAATGAAACACATATGCACATTTAGGGCCTGCCAGCACGGGCCACATGATTCTTAGTTTATACTGTACTTATGTGGGTCTGACGAGTTACTTTTTCTGGTTCCTGTAACTCTGTGATGAGACAGGGACAACGATCCCGGCTCCTAACACTGAAATAAGATAACTTTTATAATTTTGTTTTTGCAGGGTAAATATGTGTCTCCACAAACATTCATACAATGTTTTGTGGAGCTGAAGAGAGGGCAGCAGTTGTCCTTGGCGGAGTGCATGTTGGGAATCTGATTTGTCACAAGGGATACACTTTGGTAAATGATTATAACTTTAAAGACAATGTGATGATATCGTAGATTACAGTTAGCTATATGGTTGTGAAAACCGAATTAGAGGTGGCAATAAGCTGGGGTTTAGGAAACATTTTTTCTGGGATCCTGACACTAGTGCTCAGGTTAAAGGATGGTAAATTTAGACACAATTTCCAATTTAACAACCAAATAACTTTGGCATGCAGACTACAGAATTGAGACAAGGTAAGAGTTTTGTTTAATAAGGGGGAGAGGTTGACAGATGTTCCTAAAAATAGAGAGGCTGAAATTGGTCCCTAAAAATAACTAGGTTGTAAATGATTCCCAATAATGACTAGGTTGGTAAATGTTCCTAGAAATAAATTAACTAATAGAGGGTAAATACATTTTACTATATAAAGCATAATAAGGAGAACTGATTAATTGGCGTTAGAAACAAAATCCACTTGCGTCGATATTGAGCGCGGCGTCAGTCTTGAACGTTTATTTTCTTTAATCATGTCCTGGAGGAAGGAGTATTGGTGCAAGCATAGTTCATTATAGGAAGACAACTTAGTAAAGGGTTAGTTCATTAGTTATACAGAGGTTTTAGATTTGGAATGAACGAAATCGTCACTCATACAGCATGAGGCGTCTTAAAGGTTTATATGAGCAATTAACAACAATGTTTTTTCCTCTGTGAACTGTGTGTTAAGCAGATCTCTAAGATGGGGGACGCCCCTTGGAAATGTTTCCTGGCCTGCAGGCTCAAACCACTCAAACCTGAAGTGGAACTGATCAGAGGATTTTTTTAGAAATACAGTATGGTGGTTCTGGAGATTTATACACAATTGACTTGACTGAACTACAGGTGACTTATTGACTCAGGAATAAGGTGTATAGAACCACAGATGTACAATGTTTTGTGAATTCTGTATTTCCACCGCATGTTATGTTACGTTTATGTGTAATTTCTGCTATAAGCTGAGTGAAAAGGTACAGTATTTTTGTAAGTATGAACCGCCTCAAACTACTCATAATTAACCCTAATGAAAATTAAGCCTCTCCTAAACTCTACTAACATGCATGATTCTTTCTTTGTAATACGATTTAAATTTTATTGAGAGTTTGTTTGTGGAGGTGTTTCTCGAGACTTCCGGGCTGGTGAGCGAGAGGATGACAGCGTAGTGAAAGGCGCTCCCGACGCTTAAGTTAAATATAGCCCTAAATGACTCGGATTTGAAATATTAATCCTTGGACAATTAAGAATTAAGAACAGGGCTCGAAGATGCCACCAAAAGTAAAAGTTCTTAAGAAGTCTGCGCTATCAAAGCTGCACGAAGGAGACGACGTGGACCAGACCGCACCTGCACCAGCTGTCAGCGACATGGAGGACGAGGACGCGCTAACAGCTGATGAGCAACAAGCCGGCGGCGTGAGTCTGGAACTCATTCTGAAAGAACTGAGAGAATTCAGAAAAGATAATGCTATGCAGCTAAAGGGAATTCGAGAAGAAATTAACAAGACAAATAAACGAGTAGAAGAGGCGGAAGGGAGGATCACGGACGCTGAAACTCGAATACAAACAAATGAAGAAATGACAGCAGAAATGTTTAAACTGCACAAGGAAATGAACGCAAAATTAACGGATCTGGAAGGGCAATCCAGAAAAGAAAATGTTAGAATATATGGCGTTAAAGAAGGAGCAGAAGACGAGGCTCCATCAATGGTGACTTTTGTGGAAACTTTGTTAAAAGAAAAACTGGAAGTGCCAGTTTCAGCAGAGCTGCGGGTGGAGCGCGCGCACCGCGCCGGCGTGTCAAAGCCGCCACCAGCTGCGACACCGAGATCAATCATAATTAAAATGTCCAGCTACAGGATGAAAGAAGAACTTTTAAAACTAGCCTGGCAGAAACGAGGATTTGAATATCTGGGAAACAAGATCAACTTGGACCATGATTATGCACCTGACGTTATGAAGCAGAGGAGGAAATATGCAGAGGTGAAATCAGTGCTGAAGGAGAAGAAGATCCGGTTCCAGACCCCGTTCCCAGCCAGGATGAGAGTTTTTTATCCTGAAGGAACCGTGCTGTATGGCTCAGCAGAGGAGGCGACAAGCGACCTGGACAAGAGAGGATTCCCAGTGACTGTCATCAAACGCCCAGAGGCTTTAATGGAACAGATCCAAGAACTGATGTGGCACACCGAGAGGAAGAGGAGCAGGAGGGGTGAAGATCGGATCCAAGGCTACAAGGAGAAACTCCGAGAGTTCAGACGGCAGGATCAGAAATAACTGGACACTGAGAAACAGATAAGTAAAATAAATCAGCAGCGAGTGATTTTCCTTTTGTTTGAGACTTTCTGAAGAACATGTGAATAAGAGTTCGTTGAACAGAAATAAGAACTAAGAGGCAATAGATAGAATGAAAATTGTCGGGTGTTTTTTTTTTTACGTTGTCATTAGAATGGACATAGGCCTAATGGCAAAAGAAGGCCCTCTCTCACCACCAGTAGAGAGAGGCTCACCTTCAAACCCCCCCTTTCAGTGGGGAGGACTAAGGGTCACACAGGAGACCCCACAGTTGGAAGTCAAAGTGTTTTTGTTTTTTATTTTTTTTCAAGGACAGTTTATAGCTTTTGTTTACGCTCCATGCAGCTTTAATGTTGATTTGTTTATTTGTTTTATTTGTAAATATTCAGGGAGGATGTGGTTTAAACTAAAACACAGAAATGTTAAAACATCCAGGCGACTGAAATATGGCTAGTAATAAATTAAAGGTTATTTCATATAATGTAAATGGACTGCTCAATCCAATAAAACGCAGTAAGATTTTAACCAAAATGAAAAAGGAACAGGCACATATAGTATATTTACAGGAAACACACCTGGACTCTAAAGAACATGAGAAATTAAAAAGAATGGGTTTTACGAAGGTTTTCTTTTCTTCTTATAAATCTGGAAGGAGGAGAGGTGTTGCCATTCTTATATCAAATAAATTACATCTCGAAGAACTACATGTGATACAGGACAGAGAGGGACGGTATGTATTAGTAAAAGGGAACATTGAAGGGAATCCGATCACTTTGCTAAATCTATATGCACCACCCGGAAGCGATATCAGTTTTTTTAAGAAAGTTGTTGATTTGATGGTAACGGAGACAGTAGGATTCTTACTCTGTGGAGGGGATTTAAACGCACACCTACAGCCAAGATTAGACACTTCTAACGGTAAAACACAAAATACAAAACTATTAGTTAAGAAGATTAACAAGCTTTTTGAAGAGGTGGGTTTAATAGATATATGGAGGGATTTAAATCCTAAACAAAGAAATTATACCCACTATTCATCACCCCACCAAGTATATACAAGAATAGACTATTTCCTAACCTTTGGAAAAGACAAAGACAAAATAAACACCTGTGAAATTGGAACTATAGATTTAAGCGACCATGCCCCAGTGTACCTATCCATTGATCTAAAATTTCAACAGAAAATAAAAAACTGGAAACTAAATTCAACCCTACTTAAAGATTCTCACATTAAGAAACAGATTATAAGAGAAATCCAACTTTACCTGGAAATAAATGATAAAGGCGATGTATCGCCTCCTATTTTATGGGACGCTCTAAAGGCTGTCCTGAGAGGAAAAATTATAGCTATATCCTCATATAAGAAAAAAATGAGAAATAATAAATTAGAAGAACTACAGAAACAATTAGGAGAATTAGAGGAAAAACACAAAATAACAACAGATAAGGTTATATGGAATGAAATTACAAAAACAAGGAACGAAATTAATGAGTTAACTACACACGAAATAAAGAAAAAACTATTATTTCTCAAACAAAGATACTATGAAGGTGGATCCAGATCAATGAAGGTTCTTGCTTGGAAACTTAAAAAGAAAATAGCTCAGAACACAATCCACAAAATTAGAGATTCAGATACGAATATAATAAAAAACAGATTAAATGAAATCCAGACTGCATTTGAAACATTTTATAAGAAGCTTTATTCTAAAAGGGGAGGAGGTAGCATGGCGGAAATACAAAAGTTTCTGGACTCTCTTGAATTACCTACATTAAATGAAGAACAAAATAAGAAAATGGTTAAGGACATAACAGAAAAGGAGTTAAAAGAAGCCATTAGTAGACTTAAGTTAAATAAATCACCAGGATCTGATGGCTACACAGCAGAATGGTATAAGGAATTAAAAGAAGAGTTAATACCAGTGATGCTTCCTACATTGAATTGGGCATTGAATAAATGGGAAACACCGCCCAGCTGGAAGGAAGCAGTGATTTCTGCCATCCCTAAAGAAAACAAAGACAAATTAGACTGTGGATCATATAGACCAATATCAGTTCTCAACATAGATTATAGATTATTTACTTCCATCCTGGCCAGAAGATTAGACAAGTTTTTACCAAACTTGATACATAATGACCAGACTGGCTTTATACGAGAACGTCAAACACAAGATAATATACGACGGACACTACACATTATAAATCATATTCAAAAAGAAAAAAGAGCAGCGATGGTAATCAGTATTGATGCAGAAAAGGCGTTTGACTCTGTGAATTGGAGTTTCCTCTATCAAGTTCTACGTAAATTTGGCATAAATGAAAAAATAATTAAAACCATACAGGCACTATATGAAAAACCAACTGCTAGAATAAAAATTAATGGATGCTTATCAAACAGCTTTGTTTTGGAAAGAGGTACAAGGCAAGGCTGTGCATGTTCACCATTGTTATTTGCATTATACCTAGAACCACTCACTCAATATATAAGACAAAACAATGAAATAAGGGGTATCACTGTACATGGGAAAGAACACAAATTAGCCTGTTATGCAGATGATATTTTAGTTTTTCTGGGACAACCAACAAGCTCTCTACCTAAACTAATGCAGTCGTTTGAATGTTTTGGTGTCTTATCAGGATACAAAATAAATATAAGTAAAACTCAAGAAAGTTAATTCTCAATAGTCCAGGTATCAAATCCGCTCATTCTCAATCAGTTCATCTGGACAGTTTCTTTTTAGCAGAAACGTTTCACCCTCACTCCAGAGGGTTGCTTTGGACTACTCTGACTGAGGAAGCCCTCTGGAGTGAGGGTGAAACGTTTCTGCTAAAAAGAAACTGTCCAGATGAACTGATTGAGAATGAGCGGATAAGTAAAACTCGACTACTTAAATACAATTACAGTCCTCCAGAAGAAATCAAGAAAAAATATGATCTATCATGGCAAACAGACTATATTAAATACCTAGGAATAATAATTCCAAAGGACCTAACAGATCTAGTAAAATATAATTACTCACCAATACAAAATAAAATTAAAGACGATATAGCTAGATGGAATCTTACCCCATATTTAAGTTTCAGCTCAAGAATAGACTCAATTAAAATGAGTATTTTGCCAAAGTTATTGTATTTATTCCAGACTCTACCAATTGAAATAAACCAATCACAATTTAATGAATGGGACAAAATCCTGTCTAGATACATATGGCAAGGAAAAAGACCCAGGATTAGATTAAAAACATTACAATTGGCAAAAGATAAAGGGGGATGGGGCCTTCCTTCCCTTAGAGATTACTACTGGGCAGCACAGCTGAGGCCTATGATCTGTTGGTGCAATCCCTCATATAAAGCTCAATGGAAGAACATCGAAGAGGCCCTGACCTCCACCCCCTTACAAGCACTCATAGCAGACAGTGACCTACAAAATGCTATAAAAAATATAGATAACCCTTGGATCAAGCTGACTCTGAAAACGTGGAAAACTGTAATAAAAACATACAAATTAGAAGATGATCTAGTAATTTTAAAGTGGTGTGCATATGATACACAATTTACTCCAAATAAATTGGACAATAGATTCAAGGAATGGACACAGAAAGGATTAACAGCTGTGTGTAAAATGATAAAAGACAACACACTACAAAGTTTTGAATGGATTAAAGAAAAATACTTTTTAGAAGCACATGATTTTTTTCGTTATCTACAGGTAAGACATTTTGTCAATGATAAAATAAAAAAAATATCAGAGTTGAGCAAACCACTGTTGAGCCAGTTTAAAGAGGCATATGACTCAAACAAACAGAGAGGCATTATCTCAGGTCTTTACAAAGGACTTGTAAATATGAAAGCACATTCAACATTATATGTCAAAACAAAATGGGAAATGGAGGGAGAAATACATATAACAGAGGAAGAGTGGAGAACAATTTGGGAGTATCAGTGGAAATGTAGCAGCTCATTGAGATGGAGGGAATTTGGGTGGAAAAGCTTGATAAGATATTTCATTACACCCTACCAAAAATCCCACTATAAAGGTAATTCTCCAGCTTGTTGGAGAAATTGTGGAAATAACATTGGAAATCATTATCATATTTTTTGGGACTGTCAAGTAATTAGAACCTATTGGAGGGAGATACATAAAGCAATACAAGATGTAATTGGATGTCAACTGCCTTTAGAAAGTAAAGTTTTGTTTTTTGGACTCATGCCTGAAGGTTGCTCAAAGATGGACAAATACCTAATTAATATTTTATTAGTGGCGTGCAAAAAAGCCATCACGAAACATTGGCTTTCACTGGAGAGCCCAACAGTGAACATATGGATGGACATTACAATGGACATATACAGGATGGAGAGAATAACTGCAGAAGTAAACGATGAAAAGGACCGATTTATTCTACGCTGGAAGAAATGGATGGTTTATATAAAATCATATAGACCAGATATAGACCTAGTAATTTCTGAATGATTGTAACAAAAAACCACTTTTACTCCTTTTATATTAAGGTTTTTGTATTTTATTTTGATTTGTTTTGTTCCCATTGTTTGTTTTTTATTATTAGTTTTGATTTATTATTATTATTTTTTGTTTCTTTATTTCTATTGTTAAGGACATTTAAATAGATAATTTACAAATAATTGAAGTGTTAAATGTTAATTATGTTAAATATATGTATAAATGTCAATAAAAACATGTAAAAAAAAAAAGAGAGAGTTTGTTTGTGGCAGAGATAACGTTGCCCCCAACAGGCGGATCTAGGACGGTACCCCTTTGAACTGGGTGAGGATGGAATTTAATTTAATTTGGACAATTTATTATCACTATTGAAGATATTAGCTTACTTCATTGAGATTAGAGGATAACAAGTATGATTGATTCATCATTGATACGTAGATTGTGCTCGTTAGGAGTCAACCAGGCCTTCACCAATCTCTTAGAGGAGTGAAGTGGGTTAAACCAAGAAGGCCCTATGTTTAGTCTAACAATTCGAAGCTTGTGGTCTAGAGTTTCTCAACAGATTCCAAAGGAGGCAAGACCAGATGGTCCTGGTCAGTATGAACCAGTACGAGGTCACTGAACGCACATCCTAGACAGTGCGTGGGAATGCCAAGGGATCCACACGGTTCCATCTCAGTGAACGTGCTGCAGCCAAAGAGTTCCACCATCCTATGCTCCCATTCGAGGCGGCCCTGGTGGAGCATCAGGGCTAAAGTGCTCCCCATTGCATCTGGAGCAGGTTGGGTGCACGTCGAACGAGTGGTGCAGTTTCTTCGTCCTTGATCCAGTGGTGTATCTGAGGAGGTGATCTGTTCCTGAGGAGGTGGTCTGCATTGTGTGAGAAAGCATCCTGAGAAAGGTTTCTGATTTGTGGGAGAAGCATCCTGAAAATCATCTTTGATCTTGCTTTTGAGATCAGAGGATCAGAAACGATTGGGAAGTAAGTTCCCCCTGGTCCTGGTTCGTTCTTCTTTGTTGCCTTGAGAGGGAAGAGGCAGCTGCACTTCTGCAGCTTCAAAAAGCAGAGTAACAACGAGAGGAGACAAAGAGGGAAGATTATCCATCCTGTTGGGTTGGGGCAGTTTGCTTGCCAGTGGATCGGGGAAATGAACAAAGTACCAGCTGGTTTATTATCTTCAGCAATCTGCAGCCCGAAAAGGGGTGGTGACATGTCAACATCTCAGCTGCCGTTGAAGGAGGGCGGCATTCAGCAAGATCTGAGAAGAACAAAACTCAGGGTGTTTTTATTAAATCAAAAGGACTAAAATGGTGTTTTAAATTGTAACTGTGTTTCTGCTCTCTTGAATTCTTAAAAGCATCAGTATTTGGGGTACTGGTAAATCAGTTAAAATTTAAACTTTAAATCTCACAGTTTAATGATCATACATTTAAAATTACATTTTAGCAATTAACCCTGATTATTAATCTTAGTCTTACCTTTTAAGAACTTGGAGTTGATTTAGGGGTCAACTATTTGCCGCTATATTTTAACTTTTATTCACATTCAACATTTTTCCTACTTTCATAAGGTTAGAGGTCAGTTCAGAACACATCAACACATAGTTTTACTTATAGCCAGGTCTAATTTTTAAGGGAGGGGGTACATTCTTCACTTTCAGGTTTTACCTTTACGGTGGACGGGTTGAAATTTGATTCACATTTTACAATCTTAAGGTTTGAACAATAAAACGTTTAAGGGTTTTTCTCAATTTCAAGGTTTAGGGTTTCAATCTGGTTTCAAAGTTCATTATGAGTATGGTGTGTTGCTAACTTTCCATTGCAGGTCCTGATCCAGTTATTCCTGTGTTAAAAAAAAAGGGAGAAAGAAGATTTTGTAAACTTTGAGTGTATTGTATACAATGTGGTTGGACTTTTGACAATGATTTTTCTTGCATTTCATTACCGTTTCAGGTTTACCATTTTTCAACTGCATACTGATTTTGGGGTTCATTCAAATCTGTTCACAAGTGTTCATCATGGCTAATGGGCATAACATGATTCTCATAGCAGGGGGTGTGATGGTGAGGCTGATGGCTTCAATCATTTTGCTGTTGTTGTTTTGCTGTGTTATGCCAGGTCATCCTAGAGGTCGTCCGTCATCCATCCGAGGGACATGGGGGATGTTCCCAAGGTTTGAGCGTGGTCTGGTTGTGGTGAATTGTACAGGCTGTTTATAATCTTTAAACTTTTTGGTTTACTTCTTGCGCTTTGAAGTTGATCCCAGCTTTTACTATTTAGGACTATTCATATTTTCTTCAGCTTTGATGAGTTTTATACTTTTTGGGTAACTTCAATACATCTTAGGCTCAAGGATGGTTAGGGGCTGAGTCTGCTTTTTACTGTCTTAAGGGTGCTTTTGTAGCTTTAAGGGTTTGCTTCATTTTTAATTTACTGTTAAGGGGCTTTCAGGTTTAATCTTATTCTTTACTATTTTTTGAGAGTATGATTTTTAGGTGTTTTAATAGTGAGTTAGCTCCAGTGCCCATGACTATCAGTGTTTCACATTTCCATTGTTCTTCTTTTTCTTTTGGCTTTTCACCCTTCAATTGCAGCACCTACAGGTCTGAGGATGAGTGTCAGCGTACGAGGGTTGGGACAGACTGGGGGACCACATGCGGGCCAAGAGAGGGTGGTGGGGTCGCAGGTGTCTTAGTCTGCTCCCGGGGCTGGTCGTGAGTTTGCTTGAGGGTTTAGATATTGTAGTGTGTTGTAGATTTTTCGGGTGCTTTAGGTTTTAGCGTTTCTGGAGTCAGATTTGTATAGGGGTTGTAAGGTGTGATTGTTATTGGTTTTTGTGGTGTCGTTTTGTTAGTTGTGCTCGTATACTGTTTGCTTATTGGGGGTATCAAATTGTTTGGGAGTTTGGTTTAGGGTGGTGCCAGTGTTGGAGTCAGGTTGTGTTGAGGTAGGGGGTTGTTTTGGGTTGTAGGTTTGTTGTGTGTTTTGATTTTTGGTGGGGTGAATTATCTCTTGTGCTTGGATG
>JBBPBX010008832.1:49954-61522 GCA_038048925.1 Garcialebias charrua
TAAAATTTAATTTATGTCACATGGAAAAGTTTTATTAAGAAAATTCAACTTTACAAATGTAAGGTTTGTTGGAAAGTGTCAATCAAGAGATGACATCTACCTTCAGTCTGTGTCGGTCCACTCGCTTCCGAAATGTCCAAATTAAAATGACCAAACAAATGGAGCTTGCCTGAAAAAATCCCAGAGATGTAATCCATTCAGACAAAAGTCTGGGTTCTCGAGACGTGAACCAAGCCATCATGTAAGACAGGCAGCCTGACCAGATCCAGATTAGCCGCCGACGTCTTCCTTGTGTGTTGATAGACCAGGAACTAGTCAAATCCAAAAAGCAGGAACCAGTTATCATAAATCCAATTAAATATGTGTCCTTAAGATCCACAGATGACAGCAGAGATAGACACGTCATCAAGTCTTCCAAGTCGATGAGATATCCAGCTGTGTGCATGCCAACAGGGCAAATCGGCTCGCCTACAGCCTGTCTTCTTGTTGAAGAAATGTTATCAGTTGTGTTGAGGGACCAACTGACCAAATTGAAGTCCATAGTTATGATTCGGAAGATTTTGTAGAAGAGAGGCTCTCAGACAGTTTCACAGACAAGACAAAGCAAAAGCAAGCGGAGACCGAGAGGAGACATCTGCCCTTGAGAAGCGCGTGTTGAATATGATGATGACTGAAGAAAAAGTGGAACTTCTGGACAAACTTAAAGATGGTCGTACCTACGCGGATGTTGGTCGTCTTTACAGCACAATTGTTGAGATGTAAGCTGCATTGGTAGTGTGGATTAATGATTGCAGAATAAAAAACATCACCTTGGATACCAACACTATCTGGAATATTTTTTAAAGGTTTGAGAGTTTAGAAAATTGTTGGTAGCATTGCAAGAGTATGGGAAGGGTTTAAAACACCTTTATATATTTATATACTAAAATAAACGACTTCTTACTACCCTGAGGCTGTTAGACTCATGAATAAATTAAAATAAAATAAAAAATAAACACTGCAAAATATCATCATGCTGATGCTGATCTGTTTTCTTGTTGCTGTGTTCATCTGTGACCATCTGCTCATACAAACTCATGTTCGTGCTGCTGTTTATTCCCACTATATTAGGCTTAGTGTATTACTAGTTGATGTTTTTCTTAGTTAATTCTAGATGTTATTACTGTTTTTCTATTGCATTTGTTGTTGGATGTAACTGGGACCCCGTGTACATAATCTCGTTTTCATCACATGTACCACATGCGGTGCAAATGACAATAAAGACTCTCTGACTCTGACTCTGATGCATGCTCAATATAGAAAAATCCAAAAAAAGCTAAGTCTGGTCCTCTGGACATTCAAAAAACAAAACAAAACAAAGCAAAAAAACTGTAGAAATGTTTTGTCTTTCGTCCGAAAGACTTCCTCAGTCTGAGAAGCTGTGTTCAGCTCAGTCTTATAAATAGTGGTTCAAAATACCCTGATGCATGCTCAATAATCCAGGTAGAAAAATCCAAAAAAGCTAAGTCTGGTCCTCTGGACATTCAAAAAACAAAACAAAGCAAAAAAACTGTAGAAAAGTTTCGTCTTTCGTCCAAAAGACTTCCTCAGTCTGAGAAGCTGTATTCAGCTCAGTCTAACAATACTACTACTTGTACTACCATCCTTAGCTGGAGACCACTTCCACCGCAGATCCTCTTATGTTCAGTGGGGTGTGGGTGTGTTTGTTCCTTCTGAAGTCCACAATCATCTCCTTTGTCTTCTTCACATTGATGTGAAGGTTATTGTCCTTGCACCAGCTCTCCAGGTGTTCCACCTCCTGCCTGTAGCTGGACTCATCATTGTTTGTGATGCATCCCACCACCGCTGTATCATCTGCAAACTTTAAAATGTGACAGCCTGGATGCGAAGCTGCACAATCATATGTGAGCAGACAGAGTAAACAGGAGAGGGCTCAACACACATCCTTGAGGAGAGCCAGTGCTAAGGGTCATGGTGGTGGAGGATAAGTTGTGGAACCTCACGGACTGTGATCTGTTTGTTAAGAAGTCTAGGATCCAGTTGCAAATGGAGGGGCTTAGACCTAGTGTGAATAGTTTGCCCATCAGGGTTTGGGGGATTGTGGTGTTGAAGGCAGATGTGAAGTCCACAAAAAGCATACAGACGTAAGATTAAAAAAATGTTCAATAATAAAACAACTGGACTTTATTTGTAACAGAAGACATTGTGCTCCTCATCCGAGGAGCTTTCTCAATTCTACAATTACAATTGAGAAACTTCTTCTGTTACAAATAAAGTCCAGTTGTTTTTGTATTGAACGTTTTTTGAATTTATCATGTCCTGGATGACTGAGAATCTTCATACGGACACAAGAGTCTTTCTGCTCCAGGTGGTTGAGCACAGTGTGGATCACAAAGCAGATGGTATCCTCTGTTGATCGGTTCTCATAGTATGCATACTGATGAGGGTCCTCGTTGATGTTGATGGTTGTTTTGATGTGGGTCATGACCAGTTTTTCGAAGCATTAGCAACTATCGGGGTGAGGGCCACTGGCCGATAGTCATTCAGACCAGTCAATATAGAGCTCTTTGGGACTGGGATGATGGTGGTAGTCTTCAGGCAGATGGGAACTGTCTCCAGGGTAAGTGAGGTGTTAAAGATGTCGGCCAGCACCTTGCAGAGCTGATCAGCACATTCTTTCAACTCTTTCCCAGAGATGTTGTCTGGGCCAGTTGCTTTGTGAGGGTTGATCCTCCTGAAAGTACTCCTTACTTCTGCTGAGGTCATGCTGAGATGCTCTTCAAATTGTTATTTCCACTGTGAAGCTGTCAACTTAAAACTGAATAATCTGATCTGAGGAAAGCAACATTTGTGATCACTGTGAAAATATATATTTTTACGTCTTTGTTACACATAGCTTATCAAACTGGAAATTCAAGTAAAGTGGAACAAGGAAGTTTCAAAAATAACTTATGAAGAGATAAACGGGCTTTAGAGAGATCAGGGGAGATACAGGACAGGACAAGATGCTTGAAACAGAGCAGCAGGCTATTCTGTGAGTAACATATTTTTATGGAAAAACAGAGGCTTGAGTCTTGAGAATTTAAGAAGTCTTTTTTTTTGTGGTTTTGCAAAGGCATTAAACTGATGCAAGGCCATGTAATGTGGATATCCACCCACGCACAGACACTCAAACTTATAAATTATTTACTCAAGTCCATATCTTCGGCAAAACATCCAGCTTAAAGATCACAGAAGGAAGTGTTCACAAAAGGCCACAGCTTTGGACGAGCCAGTGACTTATGTCAATAAGTGTTTAATGAACACACACGGCTGTGTGCTTCTACTGCCCAGGAGTCCAACCATCAGTCCTTTCCTCATCCTACTCACATGCCAATAATAATTGATGACAAACTATCAGTGACAAACAGGTGTTTAGGTGTCAGTGTCAACAGATCTGTGCATAGAGCCTCTGTGTCGTTTTAAATTAGTTTAAATCATTAGCTTTCACAGAGCAGACTAAAACCCAATACAATTACCTATAATCTGCTTGTCTAATAAAAAGGACTAAAAGTAGCAGAAAGAATAAACTTCATAGATCGGAAGAAATAAATAAGAAAGGTGAAGAAAGAAAGAATAAAGGCCAATAATTTTTTAAGGGAATGCATATCGCCCACAGCATTTCATGCCCATGTTTTAGGCTATCTTTTTTGTTGAAAAATGACCGTTATGGCAATTTTGGTCAAAGCTTAAGAATTACATCATGCACAATCTCCTGAAACGTTGATATCCTGTATGATTTGTAAGCATTTGGTATATGAGTTGTTGATGTTCTGCTACCCCCACACCAATTTTTACCCAAATCTGTCAAATTTGTTGATGTACAGTAGTCCCTGGGTTATCGTGAGTGTTAGGTGCCACGTCCACCCGCAATGAATGAAAACCCGCAAAGTAGGGATACAGTAGTCCAAGTTCAGTTCAAGTTCAGGTAACTTGGTCATGACATGCAAGGCTGTAATCACACTCATCACCTATTACTCCCAATTTCCCTCCTTTAATTAACAATTTAAATTTAAATACTGGAACATTTTAAATAAATAATCCATACAGCATGGATTGTTTATTTAAAATATTAAATTTAAATTGTAGAGAAGTGCAGCAGGACATCAAAGGGATGTCACAGCTTCAGCTCTGCGGCACGGAGCAGAAATGAACTTATTGATCAATTACACTGGAACACTGAACATAAAAGTTCTAAAATAATTTAAAAAACTTTTAACACTTTTATATTTTGTGATTATGGTGATTTTTACGATGTGACATACTTTAAATTTTAAGTTGGAAGACAGAAGTCAATCAGTCCATCTGGACAGCAAAGGATTAACCCTTCACAAAGCTGCAGCAGGAGAAATGTGTGAAAGTAATAGAGAAGGAAATCTGAAAGTTATGCACCATAACTCATGTTCCCTGAAGGAAGGGAACGAGGTGCAACACATGACTATGGGAATTGCGCCACCGCACGGTTCACCTGAAGTAATACAATCACGCCTCGAACGAGGCAGGTGGGCGTCAGCGTCACCACAGAGGCCCCGCCCTCTTGGTATAAAGACGCGTGCGCACATCCTACTTTCTCCAAGTGCACTTCACCGAGCTTGGGCATTGAAAAGGGCAAACTGTGTTGCACCTCGTTCCCTTCCTTCAGGGAACATGAGTTATGGTGCATAACTTTCAGTTCCCTTATCAGTCAGTCACTCGGTGCAACACATGACTATGCGAACGTAATTCATTCACGCCCTTTGAAAATGCTCAGTAAAAATGCATGCTTGTGAGAACATCTGCCTTTATACTTTAGGCATTTTGGCTGATCTCTACTGTGTGTTAGAGAGTACAGCTTGAGTAATGTCACATGCAGTGACATCCAAACTGTAGTGTTTTGCAAACGTGTTTGTGGAACTACAGTTTGCAGCAGCACAAATGTCTGCCACTGGCACGCCCTTAAAAAGAGACCATGAGGCAGCTAGGCCCCGAGTGGAATGGGCGTGTACCCCAGAGGGCACCTGTTGACCTTTGCTGCTGTACGTCCTTTTTATGGTCTCAGTCACCCAGCGTGAGAGGCACTGTTTTGAAAGGGCTCTGCCAGTAGCAGAATTAGCAAAACATACAAACGGTTGGTTTGTTTTCCTCCAACTGACAGTTCTGTTGATGTAAACACTCAAGGCCCTGACAGGGCAGAGTGCATTCAACCTTCTCTGCTCCTCAGTGAAGGGAGGATGGGGAGGAAACGCAAAGAGCTCAAAGTCCAGACTTCTGGGATTTAGAGTTGGAACCTTTGGGACATATGCGGGGTTGGGACGCATGGTGACCTTTGACCTGTCAGGGGCAAACCTGGTATACATTGGGTGCACAGATAAAGCATGGAGGTCACCCACACATTTAGCTGAGCAGAGAGCCAAGAGCAAAGCAGTTTTATCAAACAAGTCTATCTTAATGCTGCTGAGAGGCTCAAATGGAGGCTTACACAAAGCATCCAGGACTAACTGAAGGTCCCAGTCTGGGGCCAGAGTCCTGCTGGGGGGCCTTTTCCTCAGTACACCCTTCATGAAACGTATCATGAGAGGGTGGGCACCGGGTGCTTTACCCCTCCAGCCTTCGTGGCATGACGAGATGGCTGACACAAACACCTTAATGGTGGAAAATGAGCAGCCTTTTTCCAGCAGGTCCTATAAAAAGGTGAGGAGCAGGACTAGGTCACAGGAATATGAAATAGTATTCCTTTCCACACACCAGGCCTCAAAAACACACCATTTCCGAGCATTGAGAGTCTGAGTTGACTGGGTTGTCGCTCCCTGTATCATATTTATGACATTACTGGGAAGGCCAGAGGCCATCAGCCTGTTCCTCTCAGTGGCCAGGCTGAGAGCTGCCACAGTTCTGGATGTGGGTGAAGGAGCTGCCCATGGGCCTGTGTCAGCAGGTCCCTGGAGGGGGGAGGGGCTGCCATGGTGTCCCTGATAACAGTGAGATCATTTCTGGGAACCACGGTTTCTGTGGCCATCTGGGAGCTATGACAATCAGGGAAAGAGCTCCCCTCCGTACACGTTCCAGCGTCACCTGGATCAGAGGGATGGGGGAGACGTGTAATATAGCACTCCTGCTGGCCAGCTGTGGGCCAGAGCGTCTGTTCCCAGTGGAGCATCTGTTTCCTTCA
Source organism: Garcialebias charrua (assembly GCA_038048925.1). Classification (NCBI taxonomy): domain Eukaryota; kingdom Metazoa; phylum Chordata; class Actinopteri; order Cyprinodontiformes; family Rivulidae; genus Garcialebias; species Garcialebias charrua. Next base: position 56,142 of record JBBPBX010008832.1, read on the forward strand.
GTGAGAAGTACAAGCCGCAATGCTTGCTGGTTTTGTAGGCGAACAGATCTACGGATGCCCGCCCGTATCGTGACCAGATCTGGTCCACGATGCGTGGATTCAGTCTTATAATAATAATAATAATAATTAATTCAATTTATAACGCACTTTTCATTACTGAAAATCTCAAAGTGCTACACATATATTGAATGCTACACACATTCATAAACCGGTGGCGGCAGACTACCATGCAAGGTGCTTTCCAGTCCTACCGGGAGCAACTCAGGGTTAAGTGTCTTGCCCAAGGACACAACGACACATGGTGCTGGTCCCGGGAGTCGAACCACCAACTTTCCGATCGGGAGACGACTACCATTACCACTACACCACGGCCGCCCCAGGCCATTGTCTTCACTCTGAGGCTAGCAGTGGCCCTCTTGAGAGGGTGTCTGCCCCGTGGTTTAGCTCGTCCAGGATGTGTGTCGCTCTCAGTGACAATATTCGGGGACTGCACCACGTGATCAGTTTGTGTGTCAGGCTGAGGAGGGGTCGGGACCTTGTCCCCCCTTCTCTGTTGATAAAGGACACAGTGGTTTTGTTGTCTGATTTTATCAGGACATGTTTTGTAATCATTCCCTTTTTGTAAAAGTGTTTCACAACCAGAAAAACAGCCTTCAATTCCAGGAAGTTGATGTGGAGTCTCACATCCTACTAATTCCAGAGCTTTGGGGCATTATGGTTCTTGCAAAATGCTCCCCAACCTCCCTTTGAAACATTTGTTGTGATCACCACATGAGACAGTACTCTTCCCAGTGGGATGCCTGTCATGAACACAGAAGGATCCCTCCAGGGTTCCAGGGCTGTTATGCACTCTGAGCTGATCAGTATTTTCCCTGCCCGCCTGAGGGAGGCAGGGCGCGTTTGTTTGTTTAGCCATACCTGCAGAGCTCGCATTTTTAATAATGCTTGAGGCACGCAGGGAATGGTTGCTGCCAGAAGACCCAGCAGGCACTGGCACCGTTTCAGAGACGCTCTCTGGTCCAGCTGGAAGCGTGCCAGGTAGAGTCGGATGGAAGAGATTTGCTCCTCTGAAAACCGTGCTCTGTACAAAATGGTGTTGATCTGTACACCGAGAAATATGGTAATCTGTGAAGGAGTCAAATCGCTTTTCTGCAGATTTATGATGAAACCCAGATCCTCCAGGTACGCCATCACCATCCGTGAGTGCAACTGGGCTTGTATTCTGCTCTCGGCCAGAATTAAAAGATCGTTGAGATAATTCATAATTCTGATCCCTTGATCCCTGAGCGGGGTCAAGGCTTTATCCAGACATTTTGTGAATGTGCGTGGTACCGTTTTTAGCCCGAAAGGTAAAGCCGTGATTTCGTAAGCTTTCCCTTCGAATGCAAAGCGAAGATATTTTCTGTGTTTCTTAAAAATGCTCACGTGGAAAAAAGCATATTTTAAATCCACTGTGCATACTTGATCTCACGGTCTCACAGATTGGATCACCTGTCTCAACATGAGCATTTTGAATTTGTAAGTTTTTATTCTCTTGTTCAGTGCTCTGAGATCCAGGATCGGTCTCAAGGTCTGATCTCGTTTGGGCATGAGGAAATACTTGCTGAAATGGCTGGAGTGTATATTGTGTTTTGGAACAACATTTATCACCCCTTTTTACAACATTGTTGATATCTCCTCTCTTAAAACGTGTGCACAGTCTGGTGTTATGTTTGACTGTAGCACCCCGTTGAACGGGGGTGGCCGCTTGTGGAACTGCAACCGTAGGCCTCGACACACTGTCGTCATGACCCACGAGTTTGGGTGACATGCCCTCCAGGCCTGCGCATGCGCAGTAATCCTGTGAGACATGTTTATTGTGGGTTGTTTGTACGTCGTGGATGCGGGAGGGGGAACATTTACCTCCCTCAACATGACCTCTGACGTCCTGACTTGTCCGCAAATGGACGCCATAAAGTCTGTCTGCTCCAGACAGACCCCAGACACCCCACTGGGGCTCATAGTCTGACCTGACACCTTGTGTTTCATGAGGGAGGAGGGGTGTTTTCCCTCTCCCTTCATTGTGACTGTTTCCAAAAAAATGGTGCTGTGTTTTATTTTTTATTTTTTTTTAGTCAAGAACGAGGGTAGTTCGTGCATTTGGTACTTTATTTTTGTGCTTTAACAACAAAATTTTGTTTTATTTACACACTTATCAGAAACACCTTGTTTTGTGCACACATAAATGTCACCAGCTTTTTGTAGGTTTTTTCATATAAAGTCTGGATTTGAAAGTCTTGGTTCCCGTACCACATGGGCGGACGAACCTTCAAAACTGAGATGTGGTCCCGTTTCGTCAGGCTAACTTCTGTCTTCTGTCCCGGTTCGCCGAGGAGGTTCTCGGCGGAACCGCTTGGCGAGGAACAAACCTGTTCCTGGTCCAGGACTGGCCAGCCTGAAATGGCCTTGCTGCCGGTCTCTACCGTTGCTCCCCATTGTAAGCTGGTCTTTTTTTGTGGGGGACGGCGTGTGGCTGAGCGGTGTCGAGGCTGCACGGGTCTGCTCCCGCTGGTGTCTCTGTGGATACGAAAGTCTTTCTCGGCATCCCTTCGCGTAGGGCCTCGGCCTGTTTTTGCCTTTGCTCCAGCCTGCTCTGGATACGCTCCAGAGCTTCCCCGAAGAGTCCCGTCGGCTCGATCGGGTGGTGGAGGAAAGGGGAACCGCTGGCCCTCGGGCAGGTCCGTCAATGCTAGCCACAGGTGGTGCTGGGCGATGACCACTTCAGCCATGCATCTCCCCTGAGCGATGGCCGCGGTCCCCATCAGGCGGAGGACGAAGTCAGTCGCCTTGCCGGCTTCCTCCAAGATGTCGTCGTAGCCTGCTTGTTTGTCAATACCTGGAGCTCCTGCAGCTTCTCTGCCAAGTAAGCCTGCATCATGGCCGAGGCATTCATGGCGCAGATCGCAAGGCCCTGAGCTCGATAACACTTTTCGAGCTGGGAGGCCGAGGCGCGGCAGGCCTTGCGGGGCAGAGTCGGCTTTGCGCCCAATGTCCTGGGGGCCAGGTGATCCACCAGCGTGTCCTCTACCTGGGGACGTTAGAGATTCCTGCTACCTCCATTCCGGCTACGTCGAGGAACTATGAGAGTGACAACAGCATGGGAGCCCTGGGTTCAGCCCAGGTGCGAGTGAGCTCCATCAGGAAATCCGGAAAAATCGGCATCCTGTACCTCGTGGCCAACTGCTGCTTTGCGTAGAAATAATTCCCTGCCAACCTTGTGACCAGTTGGCGAGGTAGTGGTTCTGGTCAGCTGATCCGCAGCGTGTCCGCCGCTCTGCGACACGTCGAACAAAGCGGGGATTGAGACATCTGTCTCTGGCTGAGCTATCATCGGGTTCTGGGAGAAGTCTTCTTCTTCCCCGTCGTCCTCGTTCTTAAGCCCCTGGTAGAGCTCAGCGTACATGCAGTACGTCTCTGTACGACGTACGTACGCAGAGGCACAAGCGTAGCCCTGCAGGGCACGAATGCGCAAAGCTCTTTTTTTACGACTCACGACTCACAATAAACTGGCCATGGCCAGACTGTTTTGTATGTTACACAAATGAATTAAAGCTCCACTGACATCATCTTTTAACTTTCCATAAAATGGCACAACATATATATATATTAAGATTGACCTCTGATCGTTTTTGCTAAAACAATGTTAAATTAATTAAAATTCATCTCAAAAACTGTTTAAAATTAGCACCTTTTTTTACATGATAAATACGTTTTTTCCCGTCGCGCGATTATGACATCACACACAGAATTGCCTCAACTGCGCACATTGATACAATGGATGAAGATGCAAACGCATCCATCCAATTTAGCCATTTAAAACTTTAAATTTTAGCGGTTTGTCTTCAGAGAAGCCAAAGTCTGTGGCAGTTCTACACACGGCCCGTGCCCGTGTAAGATGGACCCTGTGGCCCGCCCTCCGAGCAGAAGCGGAACCATGCTCATGGCACATACCGATACCAGCCTTGTTTACGTATCGATCCAACCCATGATGCACGTTGGCTTCAAACTATGGAATGGATTTCCTGAACGGAGGCGTGTCTCATGAACCCAGAGTAACAAGACCCGCCTCACATTCAGGAAATCCAGTTCATAGTTTGCAGGCAGCTACAAGCGTGAGGGGCTGACTGAGTACTCTGTTGGGTTTGTTTTGGCATCGTTTTGAAAGAGCGGGTCGTTTGTTTATGGATTGTTTACATGGAGCTGGACGCTTGTTTCTGTCGCAAGATGGATTGTTTACATGGAGCTGGACGCTTGTTTCTGTCGCAAGATAATAATAATAATAATAATGAATTCTATTTATAACGCACTTTTCATTAGTGAAAATCTCAAAGTGCTACACACATTGAATGCTACACACATTCATACACCGGTAGCGGCAGACTACCATGCAAGGTGCTTTCCAGTCCTACCGGGAGCAACTCAGGGTTAAGTGTCTTGCCCAAGGACACAACGACACATGGTGTGGGGAACCGGGATTCGAACCGCCAACCTTCCGATCGGGGGACGACTGCCATTGCCACTACGCCACGGCCATGGATTGTTTACATGGAGCTGGACGCTTGTTCCTGTCGCAAGATGGATTGTTTACATGGAGCTGGACGCTTGTTTCTGTCGCAAGATGGATTGTTTACATGGTGCTGGACGCTTGTTTCTGTCGCAAGATGGATTGTTTACATGGAGCTGGACGCTTGTTCCTGTCGCAAGATCGGACAACACTGGTGAGTGCATGCTAGCAGCTAGCCGACTTTTCATCGTAACATGTGCGTTGTGTCACGGAAATATTTTACACTCAACACCGCAAGACAACAACGTTCAATGTTTGCAGAGCTATATAAACACATCTGCGTCACATTAAACCGCGGTCAAGTTAGTTTTACGCCGGACATTCCATCGAGCTCAGGGCTTCAGCCAGCGGTGTGTTTTTCTTTTTCATGCCGGGTTGGGCGCTCTGATTACGGCAGCTGTTTCAGCTCCCGCCTGGGAGCTCCGTGGCTTCGCATCATAATACAGCTACTAATATAAAGCATGTAAAACACTAAAAACAGGAACATGTCTGTGTTGGTTTATGCCAAGAACTGAAAAAAAATTATAACCTGCTGTTTACTCGAAATAACTTTGGCTTCTCTGAAGACAAACCGCTAAAACATAAAGTTTTAAATGGCTAAATCGGACGGATGCGTTTGCATCTTCGTCTGTGTCTGACGTCATAATCGCGCGACGGGAAACCCCGTATTTATCATGTGAAAAAAAAGGCGCTAATTTTAAACTGTTTTTGAGAGGAATTTTAATTAATTTAACATTGTTTTAGCAAAAACGATCAGAGGTCAATCTTAATATATATA
>JBBPBX010008833.1:25521-46379 GCA_038048925.1 Garcialebias charrua
TATAATATATATATATATATATAATATATATTATATATATATATATATATATATATATATATATATATATATATATATATATTATATATATACACAAATGAAAGAGTGGAGATCAGGTGGTTCTCTATGGACTTTAGATGTTTGGACAAGCTGACAATCTGGAGAAGCTGCACATATTTACTGACCTGACCCACTTAAGTGAAGACCAGATCAGTCACCTGGGCCCTGCTTGCTGTTCTGTTGCCCTGAAGGCTGCAGGTTTGGAAGAATTTGGAGTTAATTAAGTTCTGTTTAATTTCTGTCCAGTTTTATTAAAAAGTTATTTAAATCAAACTAAGTACACAACAGAGTATTTAACATCAGGGTGGATGCTCAGTGCTTTATTTATGGTTATTTAAGTCTGCGTTATGTAACGGTTTGATGATCCTTGTCACATATTTATTTAGGTTTTTTGTGTATTTATTGTCTAAATAAATAAATAAAAAAGATTTTGTCGCTGTGTTCTTTCAAATAGAAAATTATTTCACTGCATGTTCATGAAGAATAAGACAAAGCAACAGTACTGTTCATCCAATCATCATTTTAATGTTTGCATGAAAACATGGTGACTATGAGAACATCCTGTGTTCCTGGGTTCCTCTTCTTCGGACGTAGAAGTACACCTCTGGGTGTAAAATCCTCATCGGAAGCCCATCGACAATGTTTCAAAACTCTAGATGCATAACACAGATAAAATGTAACACAAAGTAAGAGCTACACATAACTTATTGAAAGGGTTATACATAATTTACGATACTTTATTACAAATACGCAAAGATTTGAGAAGCAAATAGTCTATCCTTACCGGTGTTTTGACTGCGCCGACGCCATTACAGTACAACTGTGTTTACATGCATGCGCGTTCACGAGACAGCCAAGCTGTGGGGGAGGAGCTAAGGAGGCGGAGTTGCAGGTCAGCCAGAGTGCAAGGGGGAGGAGGGAGAAAGGTCTCTGTTCAAAATTTTACTAAGTTTCAGGGCTTTGCAGAAATCGCAGATAGTACCTTTAATGTAGCTCTGGAAAGTCGACAAATAAGCAGTTTGTCCAAACACGCTTTTCAGCTTTTCCTTCGTGGCTGAATAGTCTGTTTTAACTGCATCGGATAAACTGTCCCAGTAACTAAAAGCAGCTCCCCCCAAGTATGTAGGCAACAGTTTCGCCAAACTGTCTTCAGTAGCATCAGGATCAGCCTCAACAGTCACTTCAAAACGTCTACACCATCTTGAAAAATCCTCTTTTCCATCTCCCACAAACACGTGGCTGTACTGTGGCCTAGTACGACCCGCAGCAGAATGAAAAGGTAATTGTTCCCAAAAGTTACTCTCCATCACTGAGTATTAGACGTTGAGACTAGTAGAAAAAAAATTGGAGGAATAAAAAAAAAGTCTGTCCTCAGCAGCAGCTAAACGCGCCTATCAGCATGTGCAGCATTAGCTATAAGGTTAATAGCATGCTAAGCATGTGCTCACCGCTCCAATCGCTGAAAGCGTCCACAAACCCGCTGCCACCAGTGTAACACCACCGCTTGAGGTGGAGAAGTTGGTGGGCAGCACGGTGGCACAACTGGTAGAGCTGCTGCCTCTCAGCGAGAAGGTTGCCGGTTCAAATCCCGGTCCGGGGCCTTTCTGGGTGGAGTTTGCATGTTCTCCCCGTGCATGCGTGGGTTTCCTCCGGGTACTCCGGTTTCCTCCCACAGACCAAAAAACATGCTTGTTAGGCTGATTGGTGACTCTAAATTGACCCTAGGTGTGAGTGTGAGAGTGGATGGTTGTTTGGTGTGAGTGAGACAGGTCCCTCTTGTAAATGAGTCCCCGTGACTCAACGAGGCTAGCCTGTATAAATAAAGGTTGAATGAATGAAAAGTGTCACGAACACATCTGAAGGTCGTGGGGTGGAGAAGGAGTAACCACGCTGAAAGGGAATAGCTTGGCTGCACGGACTTTATTCAGCTCTTCAATACAACGTCATCCCCTCATAAACGCTGCCCGCGTCTGCCGTTGTTTTCACCCGCTTAACCTGAACACACCCAAAAACCCACGAAGAAAAACCCACGAAGAAGAAGTCTCTTAAAGACACAGTAACCTAAATACGTAACTGCCCAAATAAATCATCTTACATCAAAATAAATCAAAATAAATCATCTTACAATATGAATTCACATTTTCAAAAGATTATCCTGAAATCTGTGAAATGATGCAACTTGAAAGAGTTAACCCCGGTTCTTTTTCAGATATTGATTGATGTAGTTCAGAAATGAGGGTACGCACCCCATGTAAACAAATCCCTTGGCAGAATTTTCTTCAAAATTTGTCACAAATGTTCCAATCTGCCATTTTTATTGTAGTACTGAAGAAAACTAAGATTAATTTCTGTTAATTTTGATTAAACCTAGCCCCGCGTTGGAGACTAAAGAGTCAAATGTGGCTCCAGAGCCACATATTGCACACCCGTTTTAGAATATGATTCATTTACAGGCCAGCCTGTATAAATAAAGGTTGAATGAATGAATGAATGAAATTTATTTCAGTCTAAAATGATTTTTAAATCTATGACGCATCGTTTACACCTGTGGAGGAGAACATATGAGCATTCTGCAGGAGAACCGGTTTGATAAACATCAAAATGACTGGAATGGACAGATGTGTAAAGATGTCTGCTTCATAAAGAACTTGCCTCCTTACAGTTGAAAAGTTATTTTTTTCTTGTTTGTGTTGGAGTTGAATGGAGGAATCTGAGCCGCTGCTGAGCGTGAAGGCCAGGCGAGGAGGGTGACCGGCGGCTGCAGATGGAGCACGCGCACTCTGGACTCGAACACCATTGAGGACTTCAGACGGAAGCTGAAGTACTTCTTCATGAACCCGTGTGAGAAGTACAGAGCGAGGGGTCGCAAACCATGGAAACTGATGCTGCAGATAATCAAAATCATCATCATCACCGCTCAGGTCAGTAAAAGAACCCTTTTGATTCGCTCGTGAGCACGAACGTGCACAGATTTTTCTCGTGTTTCATCCCGTTTTCTGCAGCTGGTCTCTTTTGGCTTGGGCAACGAAATGATGGCCACGTTCAAAGAGGATAATCTCATGACGTTCAGACACATCTTCCTGGAAAGATACAGGGACCACCGGCAGGGAAACTACGCACTTTACACCCAAACAGATGTGTATGACCACATCTACTACATCATTGACAGGCTACGGCAAACACCACAGACAGAAATCCAACAACTTTATATCAAGTCATCTGGACAGCTCTTTTTGTTGAGAGGTTTCGTCCTTCATCCAAAGGACTTCATCAGTTCAAGGAGCCACAACAAACTGAGTCCCACAAGCAGCACACTCAAAGTGACCTGACTTAACTTTGTTGGATTTTTACCTGGATTATTGAGCATGAACTTTAAATCTTGTCCTTTTTAATGTCAAAATACTAATGTTTTCCACCTCTTTTTCAGTACACCAGTCTCCAGAACCTGACTTTAGGTAATCTTGCTTATGAAAGGGTTGATGGCGAGTACACACCTTTGTCCATCTGCCAAGAGCTCTACGAAAACGTCACTTTGGACCCTGCAAGAGATACCTTTGATATTGATCCACACACTGACAAAGGTAAAAACTCTGAGCTGCTGAATCTGTATTTGTTCAAGTAACAAGTTTCATTTATCTTTTCAACTTCATGGCAAAGCAAATTTATAGAAGCTGAATTACAGGCAAGAATAGTCACAATGTGGAGCTCCATGTAACATCAAAGAGGAAGTAAGATATTAACTGTATTTTCTGCAAAAATCTAGTTTTAATTCAGAAAAGTTGAAATTTGTTAGAAAAACATAAACAGAATCTTTAATCTGCAAAACTGTAGATAAAGGTTCAAACTAGCAGTAGCTTCAAGACAACCAGCAAATCTGTAGCTAAATTTAGACAAGTCAAATTTGAAAGCTAAATTCGTAAAATTGTAGATAAACGCAAACCATTCAAAAGCTGTAGCTAAGAGCTAAAATTAGAATAACAATAATTAAAAGCTAAATTTGACTAAACCATAGCTAAACACAAAAACTGATAAAAACCAGCTATGTAGCTAAAAAGTAACTAAAAGCTAAAATGATCAAAATCATAACCAAACTATGAAATCAGCAAAGCAGTAAGTAAAAACTAAATGTAACAAAACAATACATAAATTCTTAAAGCTAAAATTAGCCAACTTCTAGATAAACTCAAAATCTACCAAAACTGTAGTTTGAAGTTCAGGCAGAGATGGTGTAGAGGCAGGGCAGCCGGCTCAGGACTGGAAGGTCCGGGGTTCGAACCTCGATCACTGCATACCTTGTTGTGTCCCTGGGACACAACAAGGTTCAAGGTTTGAACCTTGAACCTTGTTCAAGGTTCAAACCTTGAACCTTCAAGGTTTCAACACTTAACTGCGAGTTGCTCACGGTAGGACTGGATGGCGCCTTGCATGGCAGTCTACCGCTACCGGTGTATGAATGGGTGGATGGCTGGTACTGTGAAGCGCCTTGGGGCCCCTCATAGGGGGCTGGAAAGCGTTATACAGGGGTCCCCGACATACGAGCGAGTTCCGTTCCTCCGACTATCTCGTAAGACGAAATCTCGTACGTCGGAACGGCCCGCACGTGGCTATCTCGTAAACCCGGAACTTCGCTTGTAAATCGGAAAAAAGGCGCTAACAAGGCGCCAAGCACCCGTTTATCAACATGAGACTGAACAAGCGTACGTACTGATCCTTAAACATGCACATAACTTTATTTACAAGCAGTTAGCTAGAACATTACACCACACATTCATCTATAAACACATACATGTACAGTTTTTTCTGTACAACAGTGCTTTTCTGCATAGCACTTTCATTTAAAAAAACTATAAAAATAAAGTGCCTTAGTGCCAAGTCCAGGTACTTTTAAAAAGTTATTTTTCATCACAGAAACAGCATACAGTAGTAAACAACATTCCCTTACTTTGATTGAATAACCAAGTCACACCCATATGACATCATGTGACACCATGTGTCACATCCATCAGAAACCAGTGAAATGCATCCGAAACAAGTCACACCCATCATGAACAAGTCAAATCCATCAGAATCGTCACATCCATCAGAATCAAGTCACACCCATCAGGAACAAGTCAAATCCATCAGGAACAAGTGAAATCCATCAGAATCAAGTCACACCCATCATGAACACATGACATCCATCAGAATCATGTTGCTAACAAACATCAGAAACAAGTGACATCCTTCAGAAATATGTTGCAAGCATCATGTTTAAAAAACAACAGTGCCATGGTGCCCAGTCCATGAACTTTAGAAAGGTAGAACCAGCCAGCACAGAAACAGCATAAAAAAGAAAGTTCCCCTACTTTGATTGAAGTGAAGGTAGACAGTCTTTTTGGTTGTCAAAACTTGCTGGTCAAACCTGGATCAGATGGGTCTGCTTATTCATTGAGCAACAGAAGCAGTTCATCCATCAATGACGGGGGGCATGTGAGTCCAGAAAGGCCGAGGTAAGATGTGAGTTCAGGTCAAGTGTTTGGTCCTGATGTGAGGATGCAGAAGTATGCAGGAGTTGGCAGATGACTAGAGTCGCTGTGATGCACAGTTGATGGATGCAGGAGAGCAGTGAGGATGGAGCAGAGCAAGCACGGGTGGTCTGACTGTTAGACACAGAACACACATGTTTAAGTTAACATTACAGAAACATGAGACCACACACACAAGGTGTTAAAAGTGCTCACAGTGATGGAGAGGAAGCTTATTTCAGCTGGATCTTTTCAGATGAGGAGGTCAGACTTATGGAGGTGTCTGACATGAGTCAGTGTGATGTCACTTGAGGCAGGCGAGGAAGCAGCACACGGGTGGTCTGACTGTGGTCGGACAGAAGGTGTCCAGCTGTATCACATCAGTCAGTGTGATGTCATTGGACGCAGGTGAGGTGGTCTGACTGTTAGACACAGAACACACATGTTTAAGTTAACATTACAGAAACATGAGACCACACACACAAGGTGCTAAAAGTGCTCACAGTGATGGAGAGGAAGCTTATTTCAGCTGGATCTTTTCAGATGAGGAGGTCAGACTTGTGGAGGTTTCTGACATGGGTCAGTGTGATGTCACTTGAGGCAGGCGAGGAAGCGGCGCACGGGTGGTCTGACTGTGGTCAGACAGAAGGCGTCCAGGTGTATCACATCAGTCAGTGTGATGTCATTGGACGCAGGAGAGGAGGTGTCCAGGTGTATCACATCAGTCAGTGTGATGTCATTGGACGTAGGAGAGGAGGCGTCCAGGTGTATCACATCAGTCAGTGTGATGTCATTGGACACAAGAGAGGAAGCATCCAGGTGTATCACATTAGTCAGTGTGATGTCATTGGATGCAGGAGAGGAGGGAACGTAGCAAGTGTCACTGTTAGAAAACAGACATTTGTAAGTTAACATTAATGAAACCACACAGACAACAAGTTCTTGTGTTTACTGATAAATTAAACACAGACAAAAACAACTTGTCCTTACTGTGATGTATGTGTGCTGATGTTTGATGGACCTTTCGACGATGCTTTGGAGGGAGGCTGTGGACATGACAAGACACAGGTGGATGATGAAATGCAGCATGAAACTAAACAGAAAAGCAAAATAAAATTTACATTTCATTACTGTACCTGGATGATGAAGCTGTGCAGGTTAGTGGGGAGATGAGCAAGTCAGTGAAGGTAGGTGTTGCAGAGGCTGGCTGGAGAGGAGGAGACGTCTGTGGACATGAACAGAGACAGGTGGGTTAACAGAAGAAGTACTGTAACTGTACAGTACAGTAACATAAAAACAAAACAGAAAATCAAAATGTAAAAGCAACATTTCATTACCTTTGGGGAGGGTGCAGAGGCTGGCTAGCTGACTGGAGTGGAGTGGAGGAGGAGACATCTGTGGACATGAACAGAGACAGGTGGGTTAACAGATGAAGTAACTGTACAGTACAGTACAGTACAGTACAGTACAGTACAGTACAGTAACAAAACAAAACAGAAAATCAAAATGTAAAAGCAACATTTCATTACCTTTGGGGAGAGGTGCAGAGGAGGGAGGGATGTTTACTGGGGAGGAGAGGGTGAGCTGTCCATTGACTCCTGGCTTGCAGCAGCAGAGGTGGATGACATTTTTTTCTGCTGCTCCAACAGATTCTGGAGGCGCTGCAGGGCCCTTCCTCACAAATTGTAGCATGGAGCTCTGCACTACCTCTTGCTTTTAGTCCTCCAGGATCTGCCGGTAACAAGTCAGATCGTCAAGGACAGCTCTGGAGACTCTGGCGAACCTCTCCCCATCGGCGTCCAGTGCTTCCAACTGGTCCAAGACCTCCTGCTGCATCTTGAAGACCTTAGCCAAGGCTTGCCTGGTGAAGACCTTGGCCGGAGGGCTTGGCCTGTCTTCATGCTGCTCCTCCTCCTCCACAATCTGCCTCTCCAGCTCCTGAAGGTCCTCCGTGGACAGCTCCTCGCCTTGTTCAGCCAGCAACTCCTGAACATCTTCCTCCTCGATAGCCAACTGCATTTTCTTGCTCATCTCCACCACACTTTGGATCACACTGGTGACTATGTCCTCGGACTCAGGTGAATCAGCTGGTAGCAGCTGTGGGCAGAGTTTCTTCCACACTCCACTGAGTGTGCTCTGCCTCACCTGAGCCCATGAGTCACTAATGTGATGCACAACATGGAAGATGTTGTAATCCTTCCAGAAGTCCTTTAGTGTGACTTCTGGGCCCTTATCTGTTGCCTCCAAAGCATTGCGGATGACCCTCTGGAGGTAGTAGGCCTTGAAGGTGGATATAACCCCCTGGTCCATGGGCTGTATGAGGGAGGTCGTATTAGGTGGCATGTAGACCACCCTCACATTTGGATTGAGGTCAGTTAAGTTTACGGGGTGACCCGGAGCATTATCCAACACCAGCAGGATGTTAAAGGGAATGCATTGGGTTCTGCAGAAACGCTTTACGTCTTTGACGAAATTGTTGGTAAACCACTTCTCGAACACATCCAGTGTAACCCAGGCCTTCCGGTTGGATGTCCAATAAACTGGCAGATCTTTCCTAATAACATTCCGGAAGGCCCTGAGGTTCTCGAAATGGTTTACCAAGAGCGGCTTTAACTGGCAATCACCCGTTGCATTTGCCCCGAACAGCAACGTAATGTGCTCTTTCCCCACTTTGTGCCCCGGTGCTGTTCTTTCCTCCCTGCTGATGTAGGTGCGGTCGGGCAACCTCTTCCAAAACAGCCCTGTCTCATCAGCGTTGAACACTTGCTGCGCCGTGTATCCCCCTCCCTTATTATGGCTGCCAGTTTGTCCGGGAAGACCCGTGTTGCCTCAACATCCCCACTCGCTGCCTCTCCTGATGAAAATAAACACACAGGACAAGATTAACCACATGTTACACTGTTTTAAAGGTCAAAGCACACACTGAAAATGTCATGTCACACTGTTTTAAAGCTCATTGCAAACTGTAAAGGCAGATGTGTAAACTGTTGTAAATTTTAATTCCACATTGAAAATGTCATGTAAAAATAACAAAGGTCATGTTACACTGTTTTAAAGGTCAAAGCACACACTGAAAAGGTCTTGTCACACTGTTTTAAAGCTCATTTCAAACTGAAAAGGCAGATGTGTAAACTGTTGTAAAGCTAATTCCACACTGAAAATTTCATGTAAAAATAACAAAGGTCATGTTACACTGTTTTAAAGGTCAAAGCACACACTGAAAAGGTCTTGTCACACTGTTTTAAAGCTCATTTCAAACTGAAAAGGCAAATGTGTAAACTGTTGTAAAGCTAATTCCACACTGAACATTTCATGTAAAAATATCAAAGGTCATGTTACACTGTTTTAAAGGTCAAAGCACACACTGAAAAGGTCTTGTCACACTGTTTTAAAGCTCATTTCAAACTGAAAAGGCAGATGTGTAAACTGTTGTAAAGCCAATTCCATACTTAAAATTTCATGTAAAAATAACAAAGGTCATGTTACACTGTTTTAAAGGTCAAAGCACACACTGAAAAGGTCTTGTCACACTGTTTTAAAGCTCATTTCAAACTGAAAAGGCAGATGTGTAAACTGTTGTATTCCACACACATTCCACACAGGTCATTGTTACACTGTTATAAAGGTCAAAGCACACTGAATAAGGTCTGAACAGATCAAATGTTTCACTAACCTTGGATTTTGATATTATGAAAATTCGCCCTCTGTCTGAAATGATTGAAACACCCACATGACGCAGTGAATTTGGGCACGTCATTGCCCTCCCCCATGTCTCGTTTCAGATCCTCATACGTTTTCCTTGCTTTCTCTTGGATTACCATTAAACTTAATGGGATGTGTCTTTGGGCACAGTCTTCAATCCAAAGGACTAAAAGTCGTTCATGAAAAGACAGATGTTTATGTTTATGTTTATTAAATTTGTTCATTTTTTTTACAAAAGAAATACAATACAAGACAATCCCATTAATGATACGTACACAATGTAAAAAAATGAAAGGTAGCAGAAAGAAGAATAAATCTTATTATATCTGCCCCTTTTTTCAAACAATCAGATTAAACAATAATAATCTTTCACCAGCAGTACAAAATGACTAACTCTTTCTAATTTTCTAATACTAATACATAACTAATAATTGATACAATACACATTATGCTAATTCATATATATTTTTTCAACAAATTCCTTTTGATCATTTTCTTAAATGTAAACAGTGACTTGGCATTTTTAACTACATTCTCCAAGCCATTCCATAATCTAATTCCCTGGATTGAGGTAGAACGTCCCTTCAAGCTAGTTCTGAATTGTGGTTTTACAAACATCTCTGTCCCCTTAAGATTATAACAACTTTGTCTTTTAACAAAATTCATTTGGATATTTAAAGGTAAATCTATCATGGTGTCGTTTGTAGGACCCCGAAGTGGCAGACCGAGAAAGAGTACACAACAACCAGGAATACAAAAATAAGTGTTCTTTATTTAAAGGTGCAGTTGGAGGGAAAAAGCTGGAAGAGAAGGGAGTAGAGATGAGTATCCAATCTTGTTGTTTTGATGCTTGAATCTTGAAGTAATTGGAATTGTCTTACTTGTAGTTTTCATGAGAAAGAACCAGAGAGTTGAGGTCCTGGTTTCAATGATGAGATGATGCAGGTGAGGAGCGGTGGAGAGAGGAACAGGTAGACCCAGTACTTGTAGAACCGCTGATGAGACTGGGCTCTTGGTGTTTCTGCAGGTGCACCCGAAGGTGCTGGAAGAAGCCCGTGGAAGGACTTCAGAGAAGCAGGACATGGAAGTCCCATAGGCAGAAGTTGTCCCAGCACTGAAGAGGTGTCCAGCTGCTGCTTAAGTAGGCCACCAGAACCAGTCCTCATCAGGCAGCAACAGGTGGGTCTCATCAGGACAATTAGAAATGTGCTGTGGAGAGAGAGGGAGAGACAAACACAGGGAGAAAACCAGGAACCCTACAGAGCCCCCCCCTCAAGAACCGCCTCTCGGCGGTCGTAGTCGCCTCTCAGGGTGGACCCTAAAAAAGTCAGTAATGAGAGAGGGGTCAAGGATCCGCGACCTGGGAACCCATGAACGTTCCTCAGGGCCGTAGCCCTCCCAATCCACCAAATACTGCCAACCACGGCCCCGACGCCTCACATCCAGGAGGCGCCGAACCGTGAATGCGGGGTCACCGTTGATCAGGCGGGGGGGTGGCGGGAGGTCGGCAGGAGGGTGCAAGGGACTGGTAGACACAGGTTTCAGGAGGGAAACATGAAACGTAGGGTGCAACTTCATGGAAGCTGGGAGTTGCAGACGCACAGCAGACCTATTGATGATCTTGACCACGGGGAAGGGACCAATGAACCGTGGGGCCAGCTTGCGTGGAGTGTCCCTGAGCGCGATGTCCTTGGTAGACAACCACACCTTCTGTCCGACGTGATAGGTGGGCGCCTCCCTCCGATGCCTGTCAGCAAAACGTCTGTTCTGTTCCACAGACCTGGCAAGGGCCTGCTTGGTGACACGCCAGGTCCTCCTGCAACGCCTGACGTGCAAGTTGACAGAGGGAACTCCAACATCAACCTCCTGCGAGGGAAACAGAGGAGGGGAGTACCCCAGTGCGGCCTCGAATGGGGATTTTCCAGTGGCCGCGGACACCTGGGAGTTGTGGGCGTACTCGACCCATGGCAACTGCTGAGACCAAGAAGAAGGGTTGTTGACAGTGACACACCTTAGCATGGCTTCCAGTTCCTGGTTGCACCTCTCAGTCTGGCCATTAGACTGAGGGTGGTATCCCGAGGACAGGCTGGCAGATGCACCGATTGCCCGACAGAAACCCTTCCAGACCTGCGAAACAAATTGGGGGCCTCTGTCAGAAACAATGTCCACAGGGATGCCGTGGAGGCGAAAAACGTGCTCTGTTATCAGGTGGGCTGTCTCCATTGCAGAGGGAAGTTTCAACAAAGGAACAAAGTGGGCGGACTTAGAAAAACGATCAACAATCGTGCAAATAGTGGTATAACCATTGGAAATCGGCAAACCAGTGACGAAATCGAGGGCGATGTGCGACCAGGGCCGGCCGGGGACGGGAAGGGGCAATAACAGTCCTGCCGGAGGTTGGTTGCTGTGCTTGCTCCGTGCACAGGTGGGACAAGCCGCGATGAAGTCCCTGACATCCCTCTCCAAGTTGGGCCACCAAAAATGGGTCCTGATGAGTTGCAACATCCGACGGACACCTGGGTGACAAGAGAACCTGGCAGAATGTATCCAGTGGAGTACCTTACTGACGGCAGCCGGAGGAACAAATCTCTTATCTCTGGGGCCAGTACCCGGGTCGGGTTCAGTCTGCTGTGCGTCCCGAATCACGGTGTCTATCTCCCATGTCATGACGCCCACCGTGCAGGATGGGGGAAGGATGTTTGTGGGGATGTCGAGGTCCTCTGCCGTAGAAAACTGCCGTGAGAGGGCGTCCGGCTTCACGTTGCGTGTTCCTGGAATATACGAGACAGAAAAATTGAATCTGGCAAAGAACAGCGACCAACGAGCTTGTCGAGCATTGAGTCTCTTAGCGTTCTGTAGGTACGCCAGATTCTTATGGTCAGTAAGAACCACAAATGGAGTTTCAGCACCCTCCAGCCAATGACGCCACTCTTCCAATGCCATTTTGATGGCCAGCAACTCCCTATCCCCAACATCATAGTTACGTTCAGCAGGTGAGAGGCGTCGAGAAAAGAAAGCGCAGGGATGAAGCTTGCTATCCTCCACTGACCTCTGGGAAAGAACAGCCCCCACCCCAGATTCGGAGGCATCCACCTCCACCACGAACTGTCTGTTGACGTCAGGGTGAGACAGAATAGGAGCCGTAGAAAACAAAGTCTTAAGGCCAGTGAAGGCTCCCTCAGCTTCTGGAGACCAGTCGAACTTCCGGAGGGAGGAAGTCAGTTGAGTCAATGGAGTAGCAACCTTGCTATAATCCCTTATGAACCGTCGGTAAAAGTTAGAAAACCCCAGGAAACGTTGAAGCTCTTTCCGTGTAGTCGGAGTAGGCCAGTCCATCACCGCCTTTATCTTCGCTGGGTCTGACCTTACCTGTCCTCTCTCAAATATGAACCCCAAGAAGGAGACAGTAGACACATGGAACTCGCATTTTTCAGCCTTGACATAGAGATGGTTCTCCAGTAGACGCTGTAAAACAGATTGAACATGATGAACGTGTTGTCCCTGATTTTTGGAGAAAATCAGAATGTCGTCAAGGTAGACGAAGACGAACACACCGAGGAAATCCCGAAGCACATCATTTACCAGTGTCTGAAATATGGCCGGGGCGTTTGTCAAGCCAAAAGGCATGACCAAGTATTCAAAATGGCCCATGGGAGTCTTGAAGGCGGTCTTCCATTCATCGCCCTGACGTACGCGTACAAGGTGGTATGCATTTCTAAGATCCAATTTTGAAAACATCGTCGCCCCTCGAAGTTGCTCATAGACAGAGTCGATTAGTGGAAGAGGGTACTTGTTTTTAACAGTGATTTGATTGAGTCCCCGATAGTCAATACATGGTCGCAAAGATTTATCCTTCTTTGCCACAAAAAAGAAACCAGCACCCAGAGGAGATGTGGATGGACGGATTATGCCACTCTTTAATGAAGTCTCGATGTATTCTGTCATTGTTGTCCTTTCAGGACCAGAGATGTTGTACAGCCGGCTAGATGGTAGCGGGGCACCGGGTATCAGTTCAATGGTGCAATCATATGGCCTGTGGGGTGGTAATGACAAAGCTTTTTGTTTACTGAATACTGGTGCCAAAGAGTGGTAAACTTCAGGAACAATGGATAAATCAATGGGTTCACTGAGAGTTTGTTTGATGGGACTAGGAGTCATGGCAGAGCGAAGGCATTCAGCTGAGCACCTCACTCCCCAACTGTCAACACGACCCTCCTCCCAATTAATCTGAGGGTTGTGTAACCTGAGCCAAGGGTAACCCAAAATGATGGGGGACCCAGGAGAGTCGATAATGAAAAATTCACCCAATTCTTGGTGGTTGCCAGATACCACAAACCTAATTTTTATTGTTTTGTGTGAGATTGTAGAAATGTTTAGACCAGTGAGGGCGGAAACTGAGAAGTCTTGCTCCAATTTCAGGGACTGGATCTGGAGTTCGTCCACCAAGCTTTGACTGATCAGATTCTGTTCAGCACCCGAGTCGATCAGGGCCTGAACAGGGAAAGTAACAGTATTAATACAAAGAGTCACGGGCAGTTTCAAATAACTCACAGGAGTGTTAGAAATAGTACCCACCAGTATCTCCTGTTTAACTGGTGGGCTTAATCTTTTACCCGCAGGAAACAGGCAGATAATGTGTGTCCCTTCTTCCCACAATAAAGACAAGCCTTGTTTTGGATGCGGCGGCGTCGCTCCTCCGGAGTTAGCCGAGTGTGTCCGATCTGCATCGGCTCGGGTTTGGAGGATGACGTCACGGGGACCGGTAGAATCCTTCCGTGTGGCAAGTGCTCATGGGAATTGTAGTTCACTTCTATCTGACGCTCTCGTGCCCTGTTGTCAGCTCTAATCGCTAATGCTACAGCTCCATCTAAGTCAACAGGCAATTCACTCGTGAATATTTGATCCTTAATGTTGCTATTGAGCGAGTTAAGAAAAGCACTACGTAATGCCTTCTCACCCCAACCGGATTCCTCCGCGAGAATGCGGAAGCGAATGGAAAACTTTGCTACGGTGTCTTTTCCCTGCCGGACTGAAAACAGTTTCTGAGCGGCTTCTTCTTGGAGTAAAGGATAATCAAATACCTTGAGGAAGTCTCTGATGAAATCAGCAAAAGGCAAAGCCTGGATCGGACGTCGGTGGAGGTAAGCGTTGACCCACTGAAGTGCTTCACCCTTCAGAGCGGCGACTATATATGATATACGAGAAGAGTCAGAGGAGTACGTTACCGAAGCACGGCTGAACGCCAGATTGCACTGAAGCAGAAAGCCCCCACACTTTCTTGTGTCACCCTCAAACAACTCTGAAGGCTTGATATCAGGTTCTTTGACATGTTGAATGTGTCCGGTTCCTGTGGGGTCCATGGTTTTAGGCTGTTTGGGAGAAAAAGAGGGATTATTGTTTGTCCTTTGTTGGAGAGAAAAAACCATACTACCTAGTTTAAGGAGATTATCCTGCATTATTTCTTGCTGTTTCAGAACCTGTTGTAAGGCCAGAGTTAGAGAGTCTCTCCCCTGACTACCTGGTTGAAGTGGTTCTTCCCCAGTCGTGCCAGAGGGGTCAGTTTGGCTGGGACAAACTATCATGGTGTCGTTTGTAGGACCCCGAAGTGGCAGACCGAGAAAGAGTACACAACAACCAGGAATACAAAAATAAGTGTTCTTTATTTACAGGTGCAGTTGGAGGGAAAAAGCTGGAAGAGAAGGGAGTAGAGATGAGTATCCAATCTTGTTGTTTTGATGCTTGAATCTTGAAGTAATTGGAATTGTCTTACTTGTAGTTTTCATGAGAAAGAACCAGAGAGTTGAGGTCCTGGTTTCAATGATGAGATGATGCAGGTGAGGAGCGGTGGAGAGAGGAACAGGTAGACCCAGTACTTGTAGAACCGCTGATGAGACTGGGCTCTTGGTGTTTCTGCAGGTGCACCCGAAGGTGCTGGAAGAAGCCCGTGGAAGGACTTCAGAGAAGCAGGACATGGAAGTCCCATAGGCAGAAGTTGTCCCAGCACTGAAGAGGTGTCCAGCTGCTGCTTAAGTAGGCCACCAGAACCAGTCCTCATCAGGCAGCAACAGGTGGGTCTCATCAGGACAATTAGAAATGTGCTGTGGAGAGAGAGGGAGAGACAAACACAGGGAGAAAACCAGGAACCCTACAAAATCGTTATTTTGAGCCCTATACATAATTGATAAAATATTATAATCAACCAAATCATGGAATTTCAATAATTTCAGTTGATAAAATAATGTACTGGATGGATGACAATAATGTTTTCTAGTGATAATTCTTACAGCTCTTTTCTGTAATACAAAAATAGGCTTTGTGATTGTTTTACACGCTTTCCCCCAAACATCAATACAATAGATTAAGTGTGGAACAATGATTGTGTTATACAACAAATACAGAGCTTTATCATTCAATAGGTCTCTGACCTTGTACAGTACTGCAATCGATTTAGCTATTTTTATTCTTACAGAATTTATGTGTTGTTTCCATGTCAGTTTGTCATCAATAATAACACCCAAAAACTTCACCTCACTCACTCTGCAAATCTCAACACCCTCAATTTTGAGTGGAACGTCAACAGTTTTCTTTTTATTACTGAATATCATGTAATTAGTTTTTTCTAGATTTAATGATAATTTATTGATTTTAAACCAAGTTTGTATTTTGGTAAATTCTGTCTTTATCAATTCCAACATTTGTTCTATATCTTCACCTAAACAGAAAAATGTGGTATCATCAGCAAAAAGTATACATTTAAGGAGTCCTGACACATTTACCAAGTCATTCACATATAAAATAAATAGCTTTGGTCCAAGCACAGAGCCCTGGGGAACTCCACATGTGATATTACAGAGGTCAGATCTTACATCATTTATTTGTACAAATTGTTTCCTATCTTTTAAGTAGCTAGATACCCACTGTAATGCTGGTCCTCTAATACCATATTTGTTCAGTTTTTCTAGGAGAATGGTGTGATCAATAGTATCGAATGCTTTTTTAAAATCAACAAAAATACTGACACAATATTGTTTTTGATCGACAGCAGTTGTTTAGATGTGTTAAAACATGAAGTAACTGTACATTACAGAAACATAAAAAATAAAAATAAAATAAAAAATAAAAATTTAATTACCTAAGAGACGCTCAACTTCCGTTATTATACCCGTGCGCTGCTTCGTTATAACGGTGGACTTCATCGGCGCAGATCCTCGAACACTTGCCAAAATGTGCTCTCTGTCCGCCTTAATCGTGCTTACGGTGGAACTCACCTAAAATAAAAATAACATTTCATTAACTAACAGACGCTGTACTTCCGTTATTATACCCGTGCGCTGCTTGCTTATAACGGTGGACTTCATTGGGGCACATCCTGTAACACTCACCAAAATGTGCTCTCTGTCCGCCTTAATCGTGCTGACGGTGGAACTCACCAGATTCATCCGTTTGCAGATGTAAGAAGTTGTTTCTCGCCTGTCGGACCGTTGGATAATGTCCAACTTTTGCTCCAACGTTATATTGCCCTTCTCTTCTTCGGTGCACTTGCACCAGAAGATGCTCCGGACCGCTTCGATGCCATGCTAACTTTAGCTTGAAGATAAATGCTGACAAAATCGCTACGTGTATGTTCTCTCTGAAATCGCCTTACTAAACCCACGCGGCTGCATTCACGCCGTTTGCTTATGTAGTACCTGGTGAAATCACTCCGCCTTTTTTGGTGTGGGGGGGGTTTACAGTAAATAGTGCGCCTGTATAACCTTCCGCCACTGTAATTTTCCATTTGTCACGCGACACGTACCCCCCCCCCAACACGCCAGCGTGCTCTATGTACAGTCATGTCCAGTCCAAGTCTAGTCCAGGTGCATGGTAAAATCACCCATCCCCCAACCCGAAACCACCACCCATCCCTCACCCGAAACCCCCCCCACTCCACCTCCTGTCCCACTCTCCCCTTCGAATCATGTAATTCAGCCGTCATGACGAACACTCGGTTACCATATTTCGCGGTCGTATGAGCGCACCTATCTCGTAAATCGGTGCAATGGTTTCTAACGGTGTTCTCTCGTAAAGCCGGAATTTTCATCTCGTAATTCGGAGCTATGGTTTCTAACGTAGTTCTCTCGTAAAACCGGAACTTCATCTCGTAACTCAGTACTGTAGTTTGGTTCCGGAGAACGCTCGTAAAGTCAGCACCTCGTAAATCAGAGCGCTCGTAAGTCGGGGACCCCCTGTATACAGTATAATAGAATAAAACAATCATTTGCTGTAAAAAGACTTAAAATACAGTAATCATTTGTTTTTCATTAAACTGTTAAATTTGTTTAAGCATATTTTGGACAGAGAGAAATTGTTAAACCATCACACTCCTATCTGATCCCTTCACGTCTCATTCCAAACCTTCAAATGCTGCCAGAACCACAACGCTGAACTCTGAATGGAAAACAGAAATAAGCAGTAAGCTTTTAACCTCCATTTTACTTGATTGTTGCATTTCTGGGGTTCAGGGGTTGTCTACACAAACACTTCTATGTAAAAAGTAGTCCAGATTTTAAATTATCTACCATTTTTTAAGCTTATGAGCATCAGTGGAGTTTTTTAAGCATTTTTCTTCTCATGCTGTGACTGTCAGGACGAGCCACAGCGCTCTCTGGTGGCAAACACTGTTGCTCTGCAGAAATTAGGAAGTTT
The DNA here is from genome assembly GCA_038048925.1 of Garcialebias charrua. Lineage (NCBI taxonomy): Eukaryota > Metazoa > Chordata > Actinopteri > Cyprinodontiformes > Rivulidae > Garcialebias > Garcialebias charrua. Next base: position 43,473 of record JBBPBX010008833.1, read on the forward strand.
TGTATTAAAAATGTTATTCTTTATATTTCCTTTTTATAGTTACTCTCCCTAAATGTTGTACGTTTGACTTGCACATTATAGGACCTTAAAGTGACAAAACTGTTTATGAAAAAACCCTGAACATGTCCATTCACTTAATGCAGAGATTGTGTTTCTGCGGCTTGTTTTAATCAATGACCAACAAAGTGAAGAGCAAAACAGCAAATGAGGAAAACACAAAGTATGTTTGGTTTACCTACTTTCAGGTATGCACTGGCCCATCACAAACCTGAAGCCACCACAGCACTTCCTCCTGTTAAAAAAAAGAGAGGATAATTAGAAGTCTGTCTACAAAAAGGTTAGCTAGAAACAAGAATACTTTAAAAGTATAATTTAATATTTTGTAGAAAGATTAAATTACACTAGCATTTCTTGAAGGATTTGCTGCTTTGCATTTCAAGTTTTAAACAAAGATCTCACGCGCTCATTGAACACTTAGTTTGTGTGTGAATGACTCTCAGCTACTATGGGGTGCCATTTGTAAACTTACACAGTCAGAAATTAACATCAATATTTTGGTTTATTTATAGCCTTTAATAAGGAAAAAAAATAGTTTTTCTGTCATATTTTCACCATGTTATTCATACATTTATTAAATGTCATAGTTCCAAACTAAATATTTAATTTAAAAGCTAAATATTTAATTTACAAACTAAATATTTGCAAATTTAACTATTTAGTTAGTAAATGTTACTTAGTAAATATTTAGTTAGTAAATTAGTATTAGCTTAATAACTAAGGTTATTATTATTATATTTATTTTCCAAGCTAAATATTTATTTCAAAACTAAACATTTAATTTCCAAACTAAATATTTATTGTCCAAGCTAAATATTTAATTTTCAAACTAAACATTTAATTTCTAAGCTAAACATTTAATTTCCAAAATAAATATTTAATTTAATAAATATTTAAATCGGACATAAATATTGAACTTACAAACCTAATTTAGGTCAAAGTAAAATATTTAGTTAGCAAATTAAATGTTTATTTTGGAATTTAAACATTTAGCTTAGAAATTAAATGTTAATTTGGAAATTAAACATTTTGCTTGGAAAATAAATATTTAGCTTGGAAATTAAATATTTAACTTACACCTTAGTTAGTAAACTAAGCTTACTAACTAAATATTTAACTTACAAGCTAATTTAGGTCAGAGTTAAATATTTAGTTAGCAAATTAAATATTTCTTTTGAAAATTAAATGTTTAGCTTAGAAATCAAATGCTTAGTTTGAAAATTTTTATATTAGCTTGGGCAATAAATATTTAGTTTGGAAATTAAATGTTTCGTTTTGAAAATAAATATTTACCTTGGGAATTAAATGTTGAATTTACACCTTAGTTAGTAAACTAATATAAGTTTACTAACTAAACATTTAACTTGCAAGTAAAGTATTTAGTTTGCAAGCTGAATATCTAGCTTGTAAATTAACTATTTAGTTGAGAACTATGACATTTATAAATGTATGAATAACATGGTGAAAATATGACTTTGAAAAAAAAAATTTGTCTTATGAACAGCTAAATAAACCAAAAATATTGCTGTTAATTTTTGACTGTAACTTTACAAACGGCACTTCATAAGCTACCACCACACCTAATTTTAGCTCTGTTTAAAAAAAAAAAGACTAGGATATAGTTTTTTTTTGTGTTTGCTAAGTGTAATTAGTTGTGTTATCTATTCATCTTTTGCGTATTCCAAAGTCAGATCATGGGGGCAGCAGCTTGAGCAGAGAGGCCCGGACACCAGACACCTCTTCCAGCTCTTCAAGGAGATGCTCGAAGCACCTCCCTAGTGGCGCCCAGAGAGCACCCTTAGCAGATGCCCAAACTGCCTCAACTGTTTGCAATCACAATAAAAATGAATTAAGCTGACTATCAATGACAGATTTTTTTAAAGCAAATAGTCTTAAATTTCTCAAACAGTCAAGAAGGCACAAAGCGTTTATCCTCATCAAAGTAAAGTATTTGAAAATTATGTTAAAAAGCAGAACCATTCAAATGTATGACAGAACATCCCAACACTGCAGAACAGAGGCATCGTCTCAGCTTAGAGACTTCCCTCTGTCCAAAAGAAACAACTCATCTGAGAAAGGTGGAAAAAGTAAACACCTAATAAACTTTTGTACCAACAACCACCCTCATGGCTGATGTGAGACGTGCACAGTGTTGACATCTCACATCTGGAACCAGGCAGACAACAAACCACAAAGAGAAGCAGCTGGGTGGAGGGATGAGGAACAGATGCCATAAGTAGAGGGATGGAGCACCGACCTCACTGAGGGTTAATCCAGGTTTACTTTATACTCATTACGTACCTGCATCACAAAGGCTGATAAATGTTAAACCTATTCCTGCCAGATTAGTGTGAGTGTTGAAGTGACTTGCTCTAAAAATGTATTTGAGCATATTTGTAAAGAGATACTCATTTTATTTCCTCCTACCAGTCAGAAGAAAAGTTGTGATGGTAATATAATGGACGGACTTTAAGATACAGTCTAAATATGGATATATAAAATACTAACTAGTAATAAAGAAATAAATGAGAAAATGTTGCTTTGATGGATGACACATATATGTTTATGTTTATGTTTATTAAATTTGTTCATTTTTTTACAAAATGATTTAAACCATTATCGACAGAAGCTCTTCTAACAGTTCCGAAAAAACGTTCAATACAATAACAACTGGACTTTATTTGTAACAGAAAACATTTCGCCCTCTATCCAGCGGGCTTTCTCAATTCAAGATGAATAGAGGGCGAAACATTTTCTGTTACAAATAAAGTCCAGTTGTTTTTGTATTGAACGCTTTTTTCTGATTTTATCATGTCCTGGATGACTGAGAATCTTCACCAGCATATTCTT
>JBBPBX010008833.1:47375-61520 GCA_038048925.1 Garcialebias charrua
GATTAATACGGTAAAAACAATTATTTGTTTGCTAAAAATTATAGCTGACATTATAGCACATGGGTTAGTGGTTTATTAGCCGAGTGGTTTATTAGCTATTTGCTAAAATATACACGGAAATAAAACTGAAGCTAACACGAGACAATTCCGTCTAAAACAAAGAATAAAAAATCGAATTTTATTTCAAATGTTTCATCCAGGGCAACAGTTTGTAAAGTAAAGCCATATACAGGTAGTCCCGGACTTACGAGCATCTGGACTTACGAGGATCCGACTTTACGAGATTATCATAATTAATAAAAATATGAAAAAAAAAAATGTGTTTAAATGTTATTAATTTCATGTGTACAGCCCTTTGTTGCAGCTGTGGTCATTTTAAATGTCTTTAAAAATAAAGGATAATTGATATTTTTATGTTTTATTTCAATTTTTAATGTACTATTAGTGATCGCTCCCAAAATGCCACCGGCTGATAAATAATGAGCGGACCTAAAGGGAGCGATTGCTCCCACACTGCCCTGCCGGCTGACATGCAACGAGCAGAGCTACCAAGCCGACATGCCGGGACCGAGAGCTGGCTGACATGCTGGGAGCTGCTGGATTTTTAGGACTGTGGTTTAGGTTGCCTCATACGGATAAATGAGCTGGAAACTCTCTGTGAACTTTGGATGTGTCTTTTCTGGAGCAACAGCCGTGATCCTCCGCGATCGCTCTTAAAAAGCGCCGCGCGACATTAGCTCATCGGCTAAGCTAAGGTTAGGCTAAATGTTAAGCGGACCCCCACCAGAACCAAACCGAACCGGCGGCTGGGAGCTCGCCTCGATGTCCGCCTAGCAGCCTAAGATGTTGTATGGACATTCAGCTAACGTGGAGAAGCAGCTCCGACAGCCTTTTTTGGATGGATGGACTTGTTAGCACGGAGCTAATGAGTGCAAGCCTAATGGCGGCGGCTAACAACAGCTAATGCGGTCCACCAGAACCGAACTGACGGCCGGCGGCCGGGAGCTCGCCTCGATGTCCGCCTAGCAGCCCAAGATGTCGGGTGGACATTCAGCTATCGTGGAGAAGCAGCTCCGACAGCCTTTTTTGGATGGATGGACTTGTTAGCACGGAGCTAATGAGTGCAAGCCTAATGGCGGCAGCTAACAACAGCTAATGCGGTCCACCAGAACCGAACTGATGGCCGGCGGCTGGGAGCTCGCCTCGATGTCTGCCTAGCAGCCTTGTCGGGTGGACATTCAGCTAACGTGGAGAAGCAGCTCCGACAGCCTTTTTTGGATGGATGGACTCATTAGCACGGAGCTAATGAGTGCAGGTCTAATGGCGGCGGCTAACAACAGCTCATGCGGTCAGATTGTTTTGGATGAACGAACACCGCGGAGAAATGGCTTTCGGTAAGTTTATTAAAGTAAACTCCTTTTATGGCTTCAAATGTATGGACTTAACAAGCTAACAGTCCTTCCTCTAAACAGTTTGGACCATGTTAGAGCAGCAGAATGTATGGAGCCCCGACGTGCTCGGACGTGCAAACAGACGAGACAAGCTTGATCAGCTCAAAGTAAGAAATTATATTTTTATTTATCTATTTTGTTCTGTACATGTACCTGTAAAGTACTGTTTTTTTATTACATTATAGGGTGTGTTAGGATAGCCGAAGCGCTTGGTAACTTCATTACCTATATGTACGTGTTCAGAGTCGGCTCCTGTGTTATATAAAGGTCTGTACGGACTTACGAGATTTTCGTCTTACGAGATACTCGGAGGTACGGATGTCGCTCATAAGTCGGGGACTACCTGTACTGTAATTACACTCTGGCAGCAGAAAAAATATCCACCGAGTGGTTTCTGAGCTATTTATAACATAGGTATCTGTTTACAGAAGCTAACCACTAATAAAATGTTGTTTTTTTTATCTCAAACATCTCATAAAGCTAATCACTTGTAAATGTCCATACAGTGATTACATTCTGTAAGTTTCAAATAAATCCGCTGAGTGGTTCTTGACTTATCTTGCAAACAAACAGCTAATGAACACAGAGCTAAAAGAAGTTTCCTCCAGACCAGGATGCCCGGAAGCGACAGAGTCAAGGCTAGGGCAAAGCTCCGCGCTCAAGTGAGCGAGGCGCGAGCGCGGCGCCCCGCTGTGTGTGCGCCATGCAAGCCCCGCTTGCACAAGCCTTTGAACACTCGCGCGAACGCGCAAAGCTCTTTTTTTACGACCGCGTACGCTTGCAAGAGCGTTCAAAGACTTGTGCAAGCGGGGTTCGCTGCGCCGCGCTCGCGCCTCGCTCACCCGAGCGCGGAGCTTTGCCCCAGCCTTCAGTCCGAGCAGAGGAGGCTTTTTTTTGGACACATGAGCTGGAAACGGTCGGTGGACTCTCTGGAAGTGTCCCTCTAGTGGACAAAAGTGGTACTGCACCATTTTCTGCCCAAATGAAAAACGGTCACATCTGAGCCAAAAATTGGTCTAAAAATATGGGGGAAAAATCCATAAATAGGTCTCACCGGACTATAGGTCGCAGGCCATGAAAAAATGATAAAAAGCTGCGACCTATAGTTCGGAAAATATGGTATTTGTTTAATCCAATAAACGACACCAAACAAGAGTCAACAGCAGAATAAGATGTTTAGTTTTGTAGGAAAAGATTTGACAAGTTTTACATGAGCATCATCCTCATTTAGTTCATCTCCTTAAATGACAAATTCATCCAAAAGTTCAACTGTTCAAAATAGTCGAATAAACTGGTTGAACTAACAGTTCTTGATATTTGTTGCTGTTAAAAGAAATCAAGTGTATGTTGACTGAATACCACAAAGTTTACCATGAAGGTTGTGTCTGTGTGTCAGCATAATATTGTCATGTGTGTAGGTTAGTGTGAACACATGAGAAGCTCAGCATAAACTAAAACATGGTACAAACTGGATTCCAAAAAAGTTGGGACACTAAACAAATTGTGAATAAAAACTGAATGCAATGATGTGGGGATGGCAAATGTCAATATTTTATTTGTAATTGAACATAGATGACAGATCAAAAGTTTAATCTGAGTAGGGTTGCAACTAACAATTATTTCAATAATCGATTAATCTGCCAATTCTTTTTTCAATTAATCGGCAAAGAAAGAAGAAAAAGTTTTAATTATCACCTCTTTATTCCAAAATTTGACTGACATATCAAATTGCACAAAAAACAGGTTGCTACTTGACTATTCTGCTAGTAAAATATTGAATAGTAAAAAATAAAAAGTTTGTCAAATAGCTTCAATAAAAGATAAATGTACACAAAAATATATACAAATGTATGCTTTATACTTGCACAATATGTAGCTACTTTGTAAAATGTGTTTTTGAGGGAAGAGTGTAACCTGGATTAAAGGTGTGGATTGTTGTAACCTGGGTTAACCTGGATGGGGCAGCTGTGGCTGAGTTGTTAGAGCAGTCGTCCTCCAATGCAAGAGTTGGGGGTTGGAATCCACCAGCAGTCACATGCCGAAGTGTCCATGGGCAAGACACTGAACCCGTCATCGCCTCCAATGTGTGCCCCATGAATGAATGAATGTATGAATGTGAGCTAAAGCTCTGATTAGTCTCTTTAGAATGATTTGTTCAATTAGCTTTGTAATCTAGTAGAGTGCTGTATGAATGGGTAAATGGCAGATTGTAGTGTAAAGCACTTTGAGTATCAATTAGATAGAAAGGTGCTATACAGGTCATTCTCAAAAAATTTGCATATTGTGATAAAGGTCATTATTTTCCATAATGTAATGATAAAAATGAAACTTTATATATTTTAGATTCATTGCACACCAACTGAAATATTTTACGTCTTATTGTTTTAATACTGATGATTTTGGCATACAGCTAATGAAAACCCAAAATTCATGTCTCAAAAAATTAGCATGTTTCATCCGACCATCCATCCATCCATCCATCCATCCATCCATCCATCCATTTTCTTCCGCTTATCCGGGGTCGGGTCGCGGGGGTAGCAGCCTAAGTAGGGAGGCCCAGACTTCCCTCTCCCCAGCCACTTGGAGCAGCTCCTCTGGGGGAATCCCAAGGCGTTCCCAGGCCAGCCGAGAAACATAGTCCCTCCAGCGTATCCTGGGTCTTCCTCTGGGTCTCCTCCCGGTGGGACATGCCCGGAACACCTCACCAGGGAGGCGTCCAGGAGGCATCCTAACCAGATGCCCGAGCCACCTCAACTGGCTCCTCTCGATGTGGAGAAGCAGCGGCTCTACTCCGAGTCCCTCCCGGATGACTGAGCTTCTCACCCTATCTCTAAGGGAGAGTCCAGCCACCCTGCGGAGAAAACTCATTTCAGCCGCTTGTATCCGAGATCTTGTTCTTTCGGTGGTGCTAGGCTGTTGTGGCTGTGTATGGTTCTTCCACATGCTTCTGAGGCTCCAGCTTGTTAATTAGTAAAAGATGTTGTAAATATCTTTTGTTTCTTAAGACTTTTCAATCTTTATTTAGTTAGGTTAATCTCATTGAGCCTCGAGGACTCATTTACAAGAGGAACCTGTCTACAAACTGAAAACTACTTACCGTATTTTCCGGACTATAGGTCACGCCTAAATATAGGTCGCATTGTCCAATTAATGACAATAATTTGGAAAAAGCCATAAACAGGTTGCACCGGAATATAGGTCGCACCTACGTCACCGCCGATGTAACGCGTCACTGCTGAGTCAACCCGGAAATGTGGACAGAGTGTTTAGCTCTGTTCATTCATTCACTCATTCAACCTTTATTTATACAGGCTAGCCTTGTTGAGTCATGGGGACTCATTTACAAGAGGGACCTGTCTCACTCACACCAAACAACCATCCACTCTCACACTCACACCTAGGGTCAATTTAGAGTCACCAATCAGCCTAACATGCATGTTTTTTGGTCTGTGGGAGGAAACCGGAGTACCCGGAGGAAACCCACGCATGCACGGGGAGAACATGCAAACTCCACCCAGAAAGGCCCCCGGACCGGGATTTGAACCGGCAACCTTCTCGCTGAGAGGCAGCAGCTCTACCAGTTGTGCCACCGTGCTGCCCACCGTGCTGCCCACCGTGCTAATATGTAGCACATCTATTTTCCCAGCTCCCCCTGTTGCAAATGTCTGCCAAGCACGGGCCCACCCGCTGGGCCGCGTGACATAAATTTGCATAAAGAGCTTCGTCATTTCCAAAAAACTGAAGATTTGTAAATTCGGCCGTCTTAAAACTCTTTTATAAGGTCTCTGCTTTTGATTGACACCAATTTTGACCAACTGAGTGAAACTATTCAGTCGCTAGAGCCAATCAAATCCAACGAGAGTGACGAAGTAAAAATCACCCAATGCCTACTTTCCCACGTGGGGCTCTGGCCAATAATATCAGACGCTGATTTTGACGTGACAGACGTATAACCAATGAAAATCCCGTCGTGGAGATGTGTGGCATGAGGGGGTGGGTGTTAAAGGGAGGTTTAAAATTTCACTGCGTAAGAGAATCACTGATCGTGCGTAACACGTGCGCCTCTGTGCGTAAAAGGGAGAACTTTTCTATACTGACTTCTACGATTGCATTTCCGGACTTTTTTCACCCTGTCGCAATGGCTAAATGCCCTAAAAAATAAAATACACCACAGAAGAGGCTCTGGAACTGGTTACAAGGAGGTTAGTGACCAGGGCATGTCCAACATGCCATCTCCGCAACATTATTATATCTCAACTTCCGGTTCCGGCGGAGCTGATGGACGTTTTTCCCTCTGGCTCTCTGAGTCTTTTAACATCAAACTGACCCGTTTTTCGAATTGGACTAAAGTTTGGTCCATCTTCCTACCGAATTACGGTGTTAGTGACTCAGGGAGCCGCACGGGATCGTACAATTTTTTTATTTCGGTCCTGGACCGGCTGTTGCAACCACCGGTCACTCTGGGCGCTTCCTGCCGGCCAGGTGAGTCGTCGAGCTGGGAGACTACCCCACGTAGCCTCGGTGTTTTGTTTTTTTCCCCCTCCTCCCTTTTTGGACCCTTTCTGAACTGTGGTTTTACCTGGTTTCAAACAAGAATCGCACGGAAGGAATTTCACTGATTTTTTCTGCTGCCTTTTGTCTGAATGACCTCGTGGTTGGGGGGGGGGAGTGTACCTGGCCGAACCTGGACCAGAACCAAAACCGAGTTGGCTGTGGGGGACTTTGTTTGCATTAAAGCCGTTCTCAGCTGTGACCCGTTACCCAAACAGGAGGGTCTGTACATCTCTGTGGGATCACAGTGGGAGCCGCGCTCTGTGCTCAGCTGGAGAGACGTGCGGCTGCTTTGAAGTGCCTGATCTGAATGGGAGCAGGACTGAACCGAGCTGAGGATCAATTTGAAGCTGAAGGCTTCACCTCCTCCATTGAGACTTGCTGTTTTTTCATTCTTTTTTCATTTTTATTCTTGGAGGTGGCTTTTTTGGGCTGATAAGGAAACAGTCACATAATAAATATCTTACCTGGTGTAGATAACTGTTTAAAGAGCCTCATTTGGAGAAAACAGTAATTTTCTTTGAAAACATTCAACTGGCTCAGACAGCAGAGAGGTCGTGAAGCAGCGTGACGTGATGTGAGGCGCAGAAGATCAGGATCATCATTGTTTCGGTGCCTATTTCATACTGCTGTGAGCTGTTTGTGGATCAGACGAGCAGAGAGTGAAGCGCGGAGGATCATCATTGGTGCTGTTTCACACTGTTGTGAGCTGTTTGTGGATCAGACGAGCAGAGAGTGAAGCGCGGGGAACTGGATCATCATTGGTGCTGTTTCACACTGTTGTGAGCTGTTTGTGGATCAGACGAGCAGAGAGTGAAGCGCGGAGGATCATCATTGGTGCTGTTTCACACTGTTGTGAGCTGTTTGTGGATCAGACGAGCAGAGAGTGAAGCGCGGAGGATCATCATTGGTGCTGTTTCACACTGTTGTGAGCTGTTTGTGGATCAGACGAGCAGAGAGTGAAGCGCGGAGGAACTGGATCATCATTGGTGCTGTTTCACACTGTTGTGAGCTGTTTGTGGATCAGACGAGCAGAGAGTGAAGCGCGGAGGAACTGGATCATCATTGGTGCCTGTTTCACACTGTTGTGAGCTGTTTCTGGATCAGACGAGCAGAGTGTGACGTGTATCGCTGCGTATCAGGAGCTGCGTTGTTGGTGCTGTTCACGCTGTTGTCCCTTCCCTTTATTGACTTGAAACAGGCTTCAACCATGCCCTTAACCTCAGGAGGCCTTTCTGGCAGCTCACTCTGCTGTTTGCTACATATTGTTTGTTTCTTTCCGTTGATTCTGGATCCAGCTTGTGTTCACCATGGCCACATCAATTCATATTCTCAAGGAGGCTGGATCCCCCCACATTCCTCCACAAATTTCTCCACAACGGAATTGTTTGACCACCTAATTTGTGACGCTTTATGGTCTGAGACTTTTCTGCATCATTCATATTACTGTCATTATTTTCAGTTCTCAGACTACCTGGAATCACTGAATCTTATCAACACATCAGGGACTGCCCATCACTGCAGCTTTCATTGTTTTTGGGTTCTGAATGATCGTGTCTTCATTAATGTTTCACATGGTTCAATTATGGGGGAAAAATGTCACACTGTTAACTCCTGTAATTACACATCAGTGACAAAGAAGTCAGGTAAATGTCTGATATTATTGTTGTTAATGATCTCAGGGATTCAGCCCAACCCAGGGCCAATTACTAACTACTGTACACCTAATGAGTTTAAAAATATTTCAGGTCTCCGTTTTCTGCATGTAAACGCTCGTAGCCTTCTAAAAAAACTTGATGAACTGAAAATCCTAATCACTTCTTCTGGGGCAGATGTGATCGTTATCTCTGAAACTTGGCTAAAAAAATCTGTTTCGAAAAATGACTTGGCAATCAATGAATTTAAGATCTATCGTTGTGATCGTAATAAAAAGGGAGGTGGAGTCGCTATTTACATCAGAGACTCTTTGGCTGCCACGATTGCGTCTAAAAAAACAATCGCAAACCAGTTTGAGGCTTTAGCTGTGAACATCAGTTTGAAAGGAGGTCAGCCCTTAACTGTTGTAGGTTGTTATCGTCCCCCCTCCGCAACACCTGAAGCTCTATCCTCCCTGACTGAATTCATAGGAAATTTAAAACACAATGAGATTGTTATGGCAGGAGATTTCAACATTGACTGGAATAAGTCGACCCCCCTCTGTGATAAATTCAGGGAATGTTGCCTATCTCTCAATCTAACACAACTTATCGATTCTCCCACCAGACCAAACTTAAAATGTCCCGAAAAATCTTCCACCTTAGATCTGTTTTTCACAAATGCACCTCACAAATTTCCTGGTATAGGTGTATTTGCTAACGTTTTGAGTGATCATTCCGTAATAGCAGCTCTTAGATCTACTAAACTTCCACCTGCTAAGCCCAGAATAATCCAAAAAAGGGATTTGAAACGTTTCTGTGAACAGTCATTCCTTTGGGATCTATCCCACTTTGATTGGCAACATATCCTACAAATCAATGACGTGAACACCGCTTGGAACTATTTTCATGGTAGTTTCATTTACTTTGTAAACAAACACGCTCCTTTCCGGCAGTTCAGGATAAAGGGCCGTGACAGCCCCTGGTTTACTCCTGAACTAGCTGATCTCCTGCACTGGAGAGATCATCTTTGGGCAGCAGCAAGAAAATCACACTCAGACACTGATTGGTTGAAATTTCGGCAGCTAAGGAATAAATGCACAACTGCCATTAAAGCTGCAAAACGTAACTACTTCTTATCTCAGACCTCCAAAAATCTAAACGATCCTAAAAAATTCTGGAAAACCATTAAATCTCTCTCAGGCACCCCCCAATCATCTGACCTCCCATCACAATTTCTTGTTGACTCTGTTCCTGTGTCAAATAAGCACGAGATCCTGAACTGTTTCAATAAACATTTTGTTGCTTCTAGTTCTTTATTTGATACAGTTACAAACGGAAAATTGGCCACTTTATCTAATAATCAAACTTCAACAAATCAAATCCCTCCTACAAGCCAACCATCTGTTAATCACACCTTCTCTTTTTCTCCATTCTCAGTCAGTGAGGTAAATAAACTGTTAAATGATCTTGATCCTAAAAAATCTGCAGGTCCAGATGAACTTCCACCTTATTTCTTAAGGCTGGCTGCTCATATCATCACAGTCCCTGTGACCCACATCTTTAATCTATCCATAAGCCAAAACACCATTCCGGATGCTTGGAAAACAGCCTTTGTTCTTCCTTTGCTGAAGGGAGGTGACCCCACCTCACTGAACAATTATCGACCGATCTCTAAACTCTGCATCTTAGCCAAGGTTCTAGAAAAACTGATAAACTCTCAGATCAAAAATTATCTGGACTCATTTAACATCTTACCTCTTCATCAATCTGGTTTCAGGAAAAAACACAGCACAACAACTGCTTCTCTGAAGGTTCTGAATGATGTTGTTGAAGCATTGGATGCTAAGGACTATTGTGCTGCACTTTTCTTAGACCTGTCTAAAGCTTTTGACACTGTGGATCATAACATCCTGTGTCATAAGCTCTCAGAAATCGGTTTCTCTGATCACACCATCGGTTGGTTTTCTAACTATCTTTCCAATCGGAGGCAATGTGTTCAACATAACGGTACTTCTTCCAGCTATTTAACAGTTAAAAATGGTGTACCACAAGGCTCAGTTTTAGGACCAACTCTCTTTACAATCTACATAGCTAATGTAGGTCACTGCATCCCTGATGCATCCTTACATTTCTATGCTGATGATACAGTTGTTTATTGCCGAGCTAAAACAGTAGCTAAGGCTTTCCAGTTACTACAATCCGCTTTTGACATCATCCAGTCAGATTTGTTCCGTCTCAAACTTGTCCTAAATGCTGATAAAACAAAAGGGATGTTTTTTTCAAATAGGAAGGCGGTTCCAGCAGATCCTCCTCTGATTTTATCTTCAAATGGTGTCCCTATTGAGTTTGTTGATTCCTATAAATATCTGGGTATCCTGATCGATTCACATCTCTCTTTTAAACTCCACGTGGAAAACCTAGTGAAGAAATTGAAAGTTAAACTGGGTTTCTTTTTCAGAAACAGATCCTGTCTATCACTGAATGTCAGGAAACGCCTTGTGTCTGTGACTTTCCTTCCCTCCATTGATTACGGTGACATTCTCTACATGAATGCTCCTAAAAGCACCCTGCAGATGTTGGATGTGGTCTATCATGGTGCACTAAGATTCATAACTGGTTGTGATTATCGTACCCACCACTGCACCCTGTATTCACTGGTTAACTGGACATCATTAACCTCACGCAGACTCTTCCACTGGTACATTTTCATCTTTAAATCACTTCTTGGTCTGCTGCCCTCATACATCTCCTCCTACATGTCTTTGCGTGAGTGCAGCTACAGTGTGCGCTCTCAGGACATGATTACCTGCAGTGTTCCGTCAGTGAGGACTGAACTTGGAAAAAGGGCCTTCTCCTACTCTGCTCCTGCTTCATGGAATATCTTACAAAAAGATCTGAAGCTCTCGGCCCTGACCTCCCTAAATGGTTTTCAGAATCTGTTGGAATCCTGGCAAAAACCAATGCAGATTTGTTCCTGTCTTTGATTTTATACGTCTACCTTATAATGTTTTGCTAGTTTTTTGATACTTTGTTAAAAAAAAAAAAAAAATCTTTTTTTTTTTTCTCTCTTTTTGTTTTCTATTGTTTATTGTTTGTTTGTTTATTGTTTAATGAAATTCTATCACTGCTGTTCATTGTTCTTTAGTTTTAGCAGGTCGCTTTCGTAAATGAGCCCATGAGGTTCAAAAGATTTACCTGACTAAATAAAGGTTGAATGAATGAAAAAACAACTCCTTGCCTGAGGCGTCTTCGAGAGGATTCTGTGGTCGAAGCTGCTTTTATCAATGGGGGAAGATGATGCATTACTTGAGCAGTAAGTGAAAACTATTTGATACTGTTATTTTATACTGCTGTTATAGAATAAAGAAGTAAGAGTTTTCGTCCGTCCCATTTATTTCTGTACAGGTAGTCCCTGACTTACGAGCGCCCTGACATGTATTTCTTTCTTTTGTGTCTGTCTGTCTGTCTTCAACATAATCAATATTTTTCTTTTTCACTTCAGGCAAACTGGTTCAGACACAGAGTGTCTACCTAGAAGGGATCAAGGAGGACAGAAGGATTCCAGTGATGATACTTCTAGCTGTGGAGACGAAGCTGTGGAGATGTGAGAGAACAGCAGGAGAGGAGGAAGCAGAGGAGGCCAAAATGTAAATAGTTTGCAGTGAGTGTGTTTTTTTATTTTTTACAATATATAAAGATTTGTTTACAAAAAGTACTTCTTGCAAAGTAGCACTTTGAGATTTTCATTAATGAAAAGTGCGTTATAAATTAAATTCATTATTATTATTATTATTATTCTTGAGGAGCCTTTTTTATGCACACTAACAAAAATAACATTTTACTGTTTTTCATCTTTTACAGTTATTTCAATCAGTTTGAGAGTAAATCTAGGAGTGGAACAGGGTTCCCCTTGATGTAAGCTTTCAATAGAGCCCTCACTGAAGTCTGTATGTTGAAGTATTCAGAAGTTACAGACTTTTGAAGTTGGTGTTACCCATTTGGCACAGTTTGGATAGCTTTGGATAGCTTTGAGGTCCGCCTGAACATGCACATAAAAAACAGGCACAAAATTTTTATGCTATTGACTTCAAATTTGAACCTGTCATAGTAAAGACTTCACTGTTTAGGCTCATATCAATTTCCAGTCCATATCTTCTTGTGTCAGTCTGCAGGTGCTTGACAAATATAAACATTTTCAGGCGAGGCAAAAAAAATACTTGATTTCTGTGTGTTCTCACTTAAATAAATACAAAATAATAACATATACAACAAATTTGACTGCTGAAACAAAAAACTCAAAGTGTTATCTTTACAAAGACACCAAGCTTTTGCTTGTACTCCAAAGGGTTCAAGAACAGCTTCTAATTTAATTTGGGTATGTTTTTTTAGGCGTTTTTTTGCATTTTTGAGGCGATTGTTAAAATGTTAACATTTTAACAATCGCCTCAAAAATGCAAAAAAACGCCTAAAAAAACATACCCAAATTAAATTAGAAGCTGTTCTTGAACCCTTTGGAGTACAAGCAAAAGCTTGGTGTCTTTGTAAAGATAACACTTTGAGTTTTTTGTTTCAGCAGTCAAATTTGTTGTATATGTTATTATTTTGTATTTATTTAAGTGAGAACACACAGAAATCAAGTATTTTTTTTGCCTCGCCTGAAAATGTTTATATTTGTCAAGCACCTGCAGACTGACACAAGAAGATATGGACTGGAAATTGATATGAGCCTAAACAGTGAAGTCTTTACTATGACAGGTTCAAATTTGAAGTCAATAGCATAAAAATTTTGTGCCTGTTTTTTATGTGCATGTTCAGGCGGACCTCAAAGCTATCCAAAGCTATCCAAACTGTGCCAAATGGGTAACACCAACTTCAAAAGTCTGTAACTTCTGAATACTTCAACATACAGACTTCAGTGAGGGCTCTATTGAAAGCTTACATCAAGGGGAACCCTGTTCCACTCCTAGATTTACTCTCAAACTGATTGAAATAACTGTAAAAGATGAAAAACAGTAAAATGTTATTTTTGTTAGTGTGCATAAAAAAGGCTCCTCAAGAATAATAATAATAATAATAATGAATTTAATTTATAACGCACTTTTCATTAATGAAAATCTCAAAGTGCTACTTTGCAAGAAGTACTTTTTGTAAACAAATCTTTATATATTGTAAAAAATAAAAAAACACACTCACTGCAAACTATTTACATTTTGGCCTCCTCTGCTTCCTCCTCTCCTGCTGTTCTCTCACATCTCCACAGCTTCGTCTCCACAGCTAGAAGTATCATCACTGGAATCCTTCTGTCCTCCTTGATCCCTTCTAGGTAGACACTCTGTGTCTGAACCAGTTTGCCTGAAGTGAAAAAGAAAAATATTGATTATGTTGAAGACAGACAGACAGACACAAAAGAAAGAAATACATGTCAGGGCGCTCGTAAGTCAGGGACTACCTGTACAGAAATAAATGGGACGGACGAAAACTCTTACTTCTTTATTCTATAACAGCAGTATAAAATAACAGTATCAAATAGTTTTCACTTACTGCTCAAGTAATGCATCATCTTCCCCCATTGATAAAAGCAGCTTCGACCACAGAATCCTCTCGAAGACGCCTCAGGCAAGGAGTTGTTTTTTCATTCATTCAACCTTTATTTAGTCAGGTAAATCTTTTGAACCTCATGGGCTCATTTACGAAAGCGACCTGCTAAAACTAAAGAACAATGAACAGCAGTGGTAGAATTTCATTAAACAATAAACAAACAAACAATAAACAATAGAAAACAAAAAGAGAGAAAAAAAAAAGTTTTTTTTTTTTTTAACAAAGTATCAAAAAACTAGCAAAACATTATAAGGTAGACGTATAAAATCAAAGACAGGAACAAATCTGCATTGGTTTTTGCCAGGATTCCAACAGATTCTGAAAACCATTTAGGGAGGTCAGGGCCGAGAGCTTCAGATCTTTTTGTAAGATATTCCATGAAGCAGGAGCAGAGTAGGAGAAGGCCCTTTTTCCAAGTTCAGTCCTCACTGACGGAACACTGCAGGTAATCATGTCCTGAGAGCGCACACTGTAGCTGCACTCACGCAAAGACATGTAGGAGGAGATGTATGAGGGCAGCAGACCAAGAAGTGATTTAAAGATGAAAATGTACCAGTGGAAGAGTCTGCGTGAGGTTAATGATGTCCAGTTAACCAGTGAATACAGGGTGCAGTGGTGGGTACGATAATCACAACCAGTTATGAATCTTAGTGCACCATGATAGACCACATCCAACATCTGCAGGGTGCTTTTAGGAGCATTCATGTAGAGAATGTCACCGTAATCAATGGAGGGAAGGAAAGTCACAGACACAAGGCGTTTCCTGACATTCAGTGATAGACAGGATCTGTTTCTGAAAAAGAAACCCAGTTTAACTTTCAATTTCTTCACTAGGTTTTCCACGTGGAGTTTAAAAGAGAGATGTGAATCGATCAGGATACCCAGATATTTATAGGAATCAACAAACT